>CAIGRL010159323.1:0-16728 GCA_903798325.1 Fraxinus xanthoxyloides | reverse complement strand
TGAGTTCATTGAAAAAAAAAATTTTAATTTCAGCCCAGCCTAATATATTTCCTGGCTCCGCCCCTGATTGTTGGATAAATTAATGCATAAATTATATTTCGTTAATCAAAAATATGTGCATACAAATACTAGAGTAACGACTTAATGAATCATAGTACATGCAAAATAATGAAAAAATCTGGAAAATGTAAAAATCGAAGGAGATAAAATAAAGCGAGGTATGCGAATCCAAATCTCTTTAACATGGATTTCAACCCCTCCACTGGTGCTAACAGGATTAAATGGACGTCGGTCTCTCAAGATACAACGTTTCTTTCAAAATTAATATAGCACATTATTAATTTTGCCAAACGAACCAACGTTTGAATGTAGTCTTCTAGAATGGAAGATATTGAATAACAAATATCGAACAAGAAACTCAAGATATTATGAAAATTATTTTGACAAAATTAAGAGAAAGAAAGAATTAGAATTGATTTGGAGTACGAAAAAGTGGAACTAAATGTCTATTCATAGATTATCAAGTGAGTTGTTGAAAGGTTGCATCTCTTAACATAAACCACACATTTTCACATTAAATGGTATAGTATACACCTTTTCATAGAAAGGTTGCATTTTTGAACATAGATCACACTTTTTCACATTAAATGGTGCAAAATACACCTTTTAAATAGTCACATCAATTCTAAGCAACATGACTTTTTACAATTGAAGAGGCACTTATTGGAGAGATATTCTAATTCACACTATAAATAATTCCAATTATTCAAACATATACTTTGTAAAATTCGTAATTTATGCAACTTAATTTGTTGATGGTGAAGTCATTCCTCGATCATGTGCCCATATTGCAAGGTCGACTATCTCGAAGTTTTTCTATGGTCGAACTATCTGCAAAAAAAAAAAAAAATGAAATCAATTACCTTAACAAAATTACCAAATGGAAGAGTATGTAAAACCCATTATCAAATGTACCACAAAGACATTATAAAACACTGTTTGTTAACGGCATTAGCTCACATTAATTGGACCTGGTGCCTGCACAAAGCTGCTGGCTGGGTGGATTTTCTTGTTTGTACCAGGTTTAGGTTTACTATCATCACCACATAGTTTTTCTACCATTCAGCCTGCAGCCTTGTTCTTTGCGCTAATTTGCAGCTCCACCTTTCTCTTTAGTTTCTCCTTCTGGTTTTTTTGCTGCACATGAACATGGCATAGCTTGCTCCTGTGGAAAACATTATTGCTAGAGTTAATGTTAACTGACTGTAATTGTTAAGTATTACTTATGAAGGTGTTTATTTGGGGATAAGATTGAGGAATTTATCGGGCAAGAATCACTAGAAGTTTGTCTAATGGATGATGGTTATGGTAATAATATTAGTTTTATATTAAGGCAATGTGGCACACAGATAAAAAATAAAAATTGCTGGGTATACATATAAAATGGTCATCTTTAAAGGTGGCTAAACCATTATCATCATTAATTGTGGTTATGATAATAGGAAGTGTGCGTAATGCATAGTTGGACATTAATGTAGTTAGCTGTCAACCTTCTTTTAGGATTTAAACAATATAGAGTTTCAATCAGTGTTCTAAAAATGTAAAGCGTGACTAGAAAAAGTGTTATGTTTATTATTATTTGAAATGCTTAATCGTTCTAAAGATTATTTAATAATTAAAATAATGGATAACAAAAATCTAAAATGAATAACATATATACTTGCTTAATAATTATTACAACTAGTCAATTATATAATTTTCAAGTTTTTGAAGTGAAAAAATTAAAATATTTTTCATAGTTTCAACTTTCAACTATACAAGTCCTACTTAAAAGATATATTGGAAATTTATACATGCTTTTGAAGTTTTCAACAATACGATAAATCTCAAAATCATAGTTACATAATATAGATGGTAGTGTAGCTTAAATCTTATTTAAATATTTATTAGATAAAGTCATTTTTTACTTTTATTGAGATAAAATTAATTTAAAACTTGAAAATGAAGTCAAATAAAAGCCTTTTAAAAAATAAAAAATAATAATAAACTAAAGTCAAATAAAATATATTTTTTAAAATGAAAAAAAATTAATAAAGCGTTAAATTGACCGCTTAATTTGCACTTACTACCAAGGCAAATCGCTTTGTTCATGCGTTGGCGACATCTAGACGCGTTTTTCAAAATACTGGTTTTAAGTGTTGGGAGAATATCTTCTGCAATAATGAAACACACAAAATGTCTATTCCAAGGCACGTTACTAGTTACTACATCACTTTTCTTAAACAAATATCCGTCAATCACCAAGTATGAATGCACAAGGGATACAAAATATGCATCCATGATACAAAGAAACCTTTTTGGCTTTAGTGAAATTAGCAAAAACAGTTTTTGTGCTGTATAACAAAATATGAAGTTTGATTTTGGGATCAAAATGAAGTTCAAAAATACGCTGAAAGTTTTAAATTATATAGACCCTCGTGTGAAATTACACAATTAAAAGCAAGTCACTTTCTAATTGTTTCTAGATGATTAGATCAAACAAGTCAATTTATCATATTTGAATACCACAATCAATAATTAAAGTAGTAAAGAACACTAAAATGATCACAAAAAAACTCCAATTCGATAAAAACTTCGGCCACTTTATTGGTCAATAATCCACTATAAATTGAAGCAAACTTATAGTGTGGCCTAGACATGTCTACCATGTAGAACTTCTGATCTCAATTTCTACCGTCTATCTTGATCCTATTGGAGGTGTGCTCCTTTAAAACAAATCTCGACTCCTAATTTATACATATAGCCCTCCTGAACTGCGTACTCTTACTGCCAGATCCCAACTCTTGGTATCTCACCTTAGTCCTGCATAATTTATGCTCTCTGGTATCGATGGTAGATTAGGTGATTTGGTATTTGATCAAAATATCTTGTATGTTTTGATCTCGTATGGATGATGTAAGAGATATTGGAATATGTTTTTGGTTTTCAAAGAACAAACTCTTGACTTACAACAAGGCTCTACTTATTGAATCAATATATAGGTTGAATAATGAACAAACAATATTGTGGTTGGATCAAGGAACCAATGAAAGGATATTTGGATCTTTGAAGAATGATATCTATAATCAAACTATTGTTTAACCACACTTTTGGATGTCTCATACGGTGTATATTTATAATGGGTAGTGTTTAGGGTGAAAGGGAACTCCAAATCATCTTAAAAATCTAATATTACTGGTCATTGGATAATCACGTCACTCGAGCGTTAGGCCGCGACGGGCAAGGGGCCATTGAGCAATCGTTAGTATTTTCATCACAATTTTCTCTCTCAATGTCCGATTCAGGTGATTCAAAATAAGTGGGAAAGCTAACTCAAAGGACTACAATTCTTATAGGTATAGCCTTTCTAAATTACAATGTTTTCTATGGGGAAAATGCGTTGCAAAATTGCGAGTGAGAATTTGGAACATAGCTTGTGTGGCTCTTTAACACTCTTTAGACTTCTGGTTGTATTCCCTTGGTCATAAGTAATCTTTTCGGCATCTTGAACTCTTTCAACGACTATACTACCAACCACAGCCCTTTTGACTTTAATTAGGACTCAATAACTCATATTTTTATTTTAATTATAACTCGATAAACTCCTAATACAATTCAGCCACGACTTGATTTTGACTAGAAAATTGTCAATTTCGAATTTAGATATTGACAATTACAATTTGGACTTGACATATGCAATGAAATTATAGAAGAATCTAGAGAGAACAAATGATATCTGAATCATTTCACATGTTCAATCAAAGAAATCCTTAAATATATTTACAGGTTTTTCTTACAACCATTCCCATGGGTTACAAATTCATAGGTGTATTTTTTATTTGAATTTCGTTACTTAGAACTGAAAATAATTGAATAAAACCATTCGAAAATAGTTGGGGACCAAAAAGACGCACTCGGTGTCGCTTGGCAGCTCATCTGCGCTGTTGCACTAGCTTCGTTCGTTCAATTCCTTCACTTGTCGTTCTTGTCCCATCTTGATCTCATGCACTTTGACTAGTATTTTGATATTTGATTTAATGTACAATGTCTACCAGACATTTATTTGAAAATCTGTCTAATATAACTAATCAGATGTTTCAATTAGGTCGGTCCACCCTGTCCCAAGTTGGCTGGTTCTAAACTTTTTCAAATGTCATTTGTCGAATTTTAAAGTTTTTTAAGTTATCATTGAGATTTTTCAAATGTTCTTAGTTTCCATTAAACTTTAAAAATATCCATGTTATCAATGGACTTACCAAAATGTCTTCTCTTTTGTTAATCTTTCGCTCGTTGTCTTAAATTTGAAGGACTTGATGAACATAGCCAAATATTATCCTATGGTATCAAGACCGTTAATTTTAAACAGGTAATTGATCAAGTGACTCATGAGATAACATTTTTGTAAATTCAGTGACAATTAAAAAAAAATTAAAGATCAGACGAAATTGAGAAATAATTGGAAAAGTTTATTGACAACTCGAAAAAGATCAATAAAAATTGAGAAACATTCAGAAAAGTTCAGTGGCAACTAAACTATCAGCATGTTTTTACAATATCTATGGACGATGTATCTATAACATGCTTGGTATGACAAACTAAACATATAATGAACAAAATTAAGCAAGAATGTTAAAATTGGATTCATTGTAGTGAAGAATTATGTCGTGTACCGAACATCCCAAAACTGTGACTCCCGCAACCTATTGACTTCAACTTTTCCACTTTCTGAAAATGGCATTTTTTCTCAGTTCCACCAACAATTAATAACTTAGAATACTAACCAATAAAGTCCTATTCAACATTTTCAATGCAAATATGTATCTATCCATGCAACAACATTAAAACAAACAACGAAGTAGACTTTATGCTGGTGAGTTCTGTGCCACTCCTTTCCATTAGATGGTGATAAAATTTAGTACTTTATCGAAAATTTAAATTATATAATTAACTTTGTTGATATGGACAAGTATTTCTTCCTCAATCACAAGCTTAAATTGTAATGTCAACTATCTCGAAATTTTTCTATGACCAAACAATGAGTATGTGTCGAGAAAACAGACAAATTGCAACGGAAAAAAAAAAAAAAAAGATAACCGAAGTTAGATAAAGAACATATTTATTTATTAAAGGTATGTTTGATGTAGATGTTTTAGAATAGATTTCGAAAAATGTGTGACTAAAAAGTACGAAAAAGTTATGAAGAGATTGTGTGGCTGAAAATGAATTTGGGGAAAAATAAGTTTTTGAAAATTAGGTACCAAGCATGGACTAAATGTAATCCTCAACCATCAGGAGCAAGAAACTTTAATTAAATTTATAAGGCATGAAATCACTAACAGTTTTTTTTAATGGCTAATTAAATTATCAATTATATACAGGTAAATGAGAGCTGGGGGTGATTTTCTAAGGTGGCCAAACCATTATCATCAGCAGATTGTGGTTATGATATTAGGAAGAGTGCTTAATGCATAGTTGGACATTAATGCATTACCTGTCAGTCCTTTAAGGGTTTAAACAATATGGAGTGTGTTAGTGAGGTGGAGTTGTTGGAGATAAGGGAATAAAAATTCTCTGTCAGATAAAAATGGAGATGGTCATGAGTTTATCTGAGACATTCTTTCCATTAATGAACTTAATGGGTAGGGGTAGCAAATGATTCGGACCGCTCAAGAGGCCCATAAAAGTCTTGTATAATGATGAGGGACGGTGACGAATTTTTCACTAGTTCAAGTAATCCATTCAGTTAACGATTTCTCAAAAATTTGGGTGCAGATACAAACATCCACTTAATTTTGATGATATCATAGGAGATCGAGGAGGAAGAAATGGTGGAAACTGAAAGGCTAAAAAGGAACATCAGGGGCTTGACAACATATGACACGGAAAAAAGTTGGTGTGTGAAATAGAGTGGACATTTGGAAAGCATTTTTCAATTACTGTAATATGGATTATTGTTCGAACTCGGTTCAAGAACGTAGCAATATATTTCATGAAATCCATAATTATTTTACTTTTATCAAAATTTACTAAAAATTTGATTTTAATCTTCACCAAACAGGGACAAAATCACAATAAATTTGAATTTTGATAATATGCTAATTTTAAAAATTCTCCGACAATCGTACGTGAATCGAATTTACAAATTGTTTATGCTATCTTGAAGCTTATTTCGAGAACTACATTATAAGCATATTGAATAGTCCAAAAATATATCGAAAATAGTTAAAAATACGTTAAACATAAGTTTAAAGAAAAACGTATAATTTGCATTCTTTTAAAAAAATCAATTATTTCATTAACATTTATTATTTTTGCAATACAAATTTCTCAATGTAATTTTCATCATTTTATTAGGAGATTTTATATGGTANTTTTGCAATACAAATTTCTCAATGTAATTTTCATCATTTTATTAGGAGATTTTATATGGTATATGGCATCAAAAAATTTCTAAATTTTACATCCAAAAAAGTCATATCCCATGTAAATTTTCGAATGTAAAATTACATGGAGTATAATTTTTTTTGGACGTAAGTTTTCAAATGTTAAATTTCTTCTAACTTTTTTACAAATTCGATTGTGCCCCCCTTAACTTTAAAATTCTGCGTCTGCCCCTGGACATAGGGATGGTGCCAAAGGCACGCTCAACTTGTGTTCAGTACTCAAAATGACAGTGATTCTAGTTCGTCTCTGTCGAACTGGATTTATTCGCAAAAGAATGTGAATATGCAAAGGTATGGCTATATACATAGTCGCTTAATTAGCAGGGTAGATTCGCCTCACTTTATGGGACTTATGTAATTCTATCTCCAATCTTAAGTATAAGCTTTTTATGTAGAAATAAAACTTCATACTATAAAAATATTTTATATAAAAGCAAGTGTTATTTCTGATTTAAAAACTTTTAATATTTCCATATTATTTAAATCTGATTTTTGGACATGTTTTTTTATATAAAAAAAAGGTTACATTGCTACCATGGCACATTATATTGATAGAATATGAATTATGCATAAAAGAATTATTTCATTTCAATTGATAGAATATTCTCATAATGCCAATAAGCTTCATTCTAGTAAAAACTACGAAGAGGTTATTTCATTGTATTATAATGAGATGCAAATGAATAACTTCCAATATAATTTAGATGATAGTGACACAGATATGCATTTGCTATTAAAAAACTCACGAAAGTTTTTTTCGACACCACAAATGTATGCAGTGGTATTCATATTCCCCACTTCTCTACTTGTTTTACAACAATTATCAGCATTGCAACAATTTTTAATGAATATACGTGTTTGCCAATTTTCAAAGATATAACATATACTATGCTATGGAGTAAAATTTCGAAAATATTGAAATTAGCTGCCCATTTATTTCTTTTAGGCGTGGCGATGGACCCTCTATTAAATTGAGTGAGCACTAAAGCTAACATAGAGGCGATTTCACAAATTTTAACTATGGATCCTCACTTTCAAATGCGATTGTAGAAAATGTTTAATGCCAAATGTATAATCATTATGCGGAAAGATGGTCGACGTATTCACATGATTCAGGGATTATTTGAATTCCAGTACAAGTACTTCCTCATCTAGTTATGTTTCCTCCCTATATAAAACTGTACATGACATTTATACAAATCGTGAAAAGCCCCCATGAGTTATCAAGTATTTCCTTGCGGACATTCATGGTGTTTTAGCACGGAAAGAAATTGAGAATTTTGATATTCTACTGTGATGGGGGTGTAACAATGACAATATCCAATTGTATCAAAAGACTATATGTGATTCACTAACACCTTCGATGTATTAGTATCATTGAAGGTTTCGTTTAGATTAAGTGGAAGGATTTTGTCAGAAGAGTTGTCCACTGCTAAAAGAAGATAAATTGGAGACATGTAGTATGCTCGAAGGACTTGGAATGTGGAGAATTACGTGTTCAAGATAAAGTTGACAATGCACTCTATGACAAGATGCATAACACAAGATAACAAAATTGTAAGTTTTAGTTTCTTTATTTAATTATGTAATTTTTTGTTAATTTCATAACAAAGTTGTACACGTAATATTTTATTCGTATTTATTGCAGTCGGTTCCATGAAAGAAAAAGGATTATAACTTGTAATTTCTAAGTTGTAACGTTCAATGAATTTATTTATTTTTAATTTTTTTGTTGCTACTGCATTACAATGTATTAAAAATTATTTAATTGTAGTTAATTATTTTTTTAAAGAATATTTCAGATTTAAAAAGAAAAAACCAAAAAAAGCTCATGAGCTGAGCTTGGCCTGACTCATTGCCACCACTACTCATGTAGTCACAAGAAGGCTTCTTTCGAAAATGTTCAAAGATCGCTATTTAGGTGTCTTTGAAGATAAGTTATCAGATAAAACACGAAGGGGAATTGGACCTTTTTATTTATAAGGCCATATTAAAAGCTCGTATAGAGAATATTAACGGAAGGGTCCAACATTTGGGAATATCTTCCTGCTTGCTACTTTACTCAGGAGTATGTGAAATCTTCGGTCTGGCCACGATTGAGGCCACGTTACTCCATTTTGTTGATAGAGTTTAGATGGTTAGTTGGTCGGCATTCAAAGGTCCAGTTCTTGCTAGATAAATGGAGTTGGATACTATTGATTGGAATTGTTCTGAATTGCAGCTCTCTCTTGCAGCCACACAGTTAATGGTAACATCTTTTCTGATACAGATTGAGCTCTTCCTCCTGCTTTCTATTAGTTTTATCTTGCTAAAAAGGTAGACATTTGGAGAATGGTATTCAATTAATACAGACTCAAATCAACTGGTTTGGATCAGATTAATGGCATGGTGACTTGGACAAGTGCATAAGCCTCTCTTAGAGCTGGTCGTACAGTAGTTATTTGTTGTAAGCAGATTTGGACATCCTATATTCCCTACTTCTCCCCATTTTGCTTTGGCAAGCTTTGCATTACAATCTCCCTACAGACATGGTTTTGCATCGTCAGGGATTCATTTGGCCATATTGTTGTCAACTGAGTTACGGAACTGAGGAGTCCACATAACACTCTTTTCCTAGATTCCCCTTTATTTCGAGTCTCTGAGATTCATTATTCTCTTTGTTTGGTCATTAAATTCACTTGGATGAGACTCTGTTGAGCTTTGGCAAGCTACAACGCGAAATGTGTTCAATACTCCGGTTCGGGTTCTTGGGCAGGCTTCCATCGATCTTGTCTCCTGGATTGTGTTGACATTATGTAATCACATTATTTTTGAAGTCAAGACGACTACTTTTATTGTAGGGATGACGCTGCTGGTGATCTATCAGGAAGGGAACTCTCTTCATTTCGGTGCTATAGGATGTTCCCTGTGTGAATTCTTGATTTTTCATCGTTTCATCTCTCTAGTTGACCACCAAAGGCAACTCAAGGATGGATAAGTTTTTGCACGTCAACGTTTCACGCACCGCAAGTTTGGCCTTCCGTGGTTACACTTCTCAAGGCAGCCTTCTCCTCAATCTTAAACCAGCAAGCCTGAACAACTAACACATGCACGCTTATGGGTGGGATGCTAGACAATACCTGCATATGATCAAATTAATAGTGCACTCTTCACCAAACACCTAGATGTTATCAAGATTGGCTTACCATATGGGGAGAGGAGCTCTAACGTCCCCCCATTCAAATCAATTTACACTCTCATAGAGAAAAGAGAGTTTCGCATCAACATACATTCTTCTCATTGCAAGAATAATAGCAGCACCATTCCCTCATGGATGGGCATCCACACAGTGCTCCCTCGCACATGCCCGCAATAACTCTTTACATACTTCTTTCGATACCACTTTTCACCGTATGCTCCATAAGCATTAGTTCTTTAGATGGACAGCCTTTACCATGTCGAAGAACAACATAATATCCATCATTGTTCTCTGCAATTTGCGCTCCATGAAACAAATTTGACAAAGCGCATAGGCCATTCACACAACACGTGTCATTCATCGATATCTCCAAAGCCTTTTTCATTAGTTCTGCTTCTTGGTCGACAAGATCTGTGGTCCAAAATCGTTTCCCCAAGAATATACTCCATTGATATCCCACAACCAACAATGCATATTTGAAACTTGGAGGGACTTCATCAAATGGTTCTTCTCAATTCTACTCGACGAATTATATGCATTTTAGGTTCAAGTTGTAAGCATGATTCATGCCATTTTACAGTATCTCTTGCTATCCAATTAAGTAGTGTAGATTTTCACATACATCTAAAGACCAAAAGGATAACATTTTAAATGAAATACTTCTATTTCTTTTTGCATAAGATTGTTAAAGAAAGGAATCAGTAGCGCTTGGACATCTTACTAGGTCAGCGCCTCTTTTGCACCCTATTCATTTTCTAATTTTATTCTCTCCTTTTTTCTTTTTTCTTTTTTCTTTTTTGCTCTTTTTATTTATTTTTTAAAAAATTACTTAGAGACTCCCGGTAACACCTTAAAATTGCATCATTTTTTATATCTCACTCTCACTATCACTACTACTATCATTATCAGTATAACTATCGCTGCTCTTATAAAAGAGAGGATCCCAACTTCACTATTCATTTTGGAAACCTCCTTTTCAACCTATCCGGTTTCCTACTATTTATTAACCCGATGGGCCTAAACGACACTGTTTGGAAAAAAATACAAAATGCAAGACTTGACTTTTGGTTACCCATTTTCTCTACCCCTTTAACACTAATTGTACTCTTTCTCTTGCAATCGGTGCCACTGTAGCAAGAAATCCCAAAAAAATCTGAGCCAACTGAGACATATACTTGTGAGTATAATCTTCACAGCTTTGATTTCTGTTAGAAGAAAAACAAGCCGCTAAAATAAAGAAACCAGCAGCATTGGAAGAATAAGGAAGAAGGAACAAGCAGCCATCAAATGAAGAAATTGCAGACAAACCAAATTCCAGAAATGATGTTGACTCAAAAGAAGCAGATTCCTTTGGTATTTAGTCTATGGAGGAATCTGTGCAAAATTCTAATGATGATGAACCTCAAGAAAGAACTGACCCTGATCACTCAGACTTTAGTAACTCTAAATCATCATCAAACACCGCCCTACTCATTTGCCTCGAAAGTCAACAAGGATCGAAAAAACACCTGCATATCTCTAGGATTTCATATGTCATCAAGCCACTTCTCTTCACTCATTCTAAAAGTCTTCACTCATTCTAAAAGTCAAACAAGTTGATGGAATCAAACTCCTCAAGTCATCACTATCCTCTCAATGCCTATGTTTCTTATGAAAGAATATCATATTTATATAAGGCCTTTTCTGTTTCTGTCACCTCTCAAACTGAGCCTAGAAGTCACCAGGAAGCCAAGAATTCTCTTGAATGATGTGAAGCCATGAGGGATGAAATTAAAGCTCTTGAACTTAATGATACTTGAGCCTTAGTTGATCTTCCTCCTGGCAAAAAAGTAGTAGGGTGCAGATGGGTTTACAAAGTAAAATACAAAGCAGATGGCAGCATTGAAAGGTTCAAAGCAAAGCTTGTTGCTAAGGGGTATACACAGTAAGGGGACTTGATTATCATGAAATATTCTCACCAGTTGCCAAATTAGTCACATTTCGAACTTTGTTAGCTCTAGCAGCCATAAGATAATGGAACCTCTTTCAATTTGATGTTAATAATGCCTTCCTACACGGTGAATTGGATGAGGAAGTATATATGGAGGTTCCACCAGGCTGTTATGAGGCAAATGCCAAGAAGAAAGTTTGCAAACTCAAAAAAAGCCTGTATAGGTTGAAGTAGGCATCACACCAATGGTATGAAAAACTTTCTAAGTTCATCGTTGAGTAACGATATGTTCAATCAAAGGCAGACTACAGCCCTTCACCAAAAGTAATGGACCTTTTTTTTCTACTATATTAGTATAAGTTGATGATATAATAGTGGCTGGAAACTGCATTAGTATGATCAGTCATCTCAATACTTCACTTCATGATGAGTTTAAGATCAAGGATCTTGGGTAGTAAAGTATTTTATTGGGATAGGATTTCTAGATCCACCAAATGGATTTATGTGTGCCAAAGAAAATATGCTCTTGATATTTTGAAGGACTCAGGAACCCTTGGATCAGCACCTACAAGAATACCTTTCGATCAAAATGTAAAACTGATTAAAGATGAAGGAGAATTACTTCCTAAACCAGCTCTTTATAGGATATTAGTTGGCATATTGTTATACTTAACAATGATCAAACCTGAGTCCAGTTGCAGAGTCAATTTATGGATAGTCCTCGTGTTCCACATTTACATGGAGCACATAAAGTCCTAAGATACATCAAAAGGGCTCCAAGGAAAGAAGTGTTCTATCCTACAGATTCTCAGTTGCAACTACATGGATATTGTGGCTCAGATTGGGGAGCTCGTCCCAATATAAGGCTATTTGTGTGCTGATTGGAAAATCACTTGTGTCCTGGAAATCATAGAAATAGCAGGTAGTCTCAAGATCATCTTCAGAAGTTGAACACCGGGCTATGGCCAATTTATACTGCGAGCTAACGGGGTTTAGGTACCTATTGAAGGATCTAAAGGTTGATCACCCTCAAGCTTTTTTTCTATATTGTGATAACAAGTCAGCCATTCACATAGCAACCAATCCGGTATTTCATGAAAGGACCAAGCATATAGAGATCGATTACCACTTGGTGCGTGATAGAATTTAAGATGGATGCATTGACACTAAACATGTTCCTAGCAAGGCACAAATTGCAAACATTCTAACCAAATCTTTAGGATCTCAAAGTTTTTATTCTTGTATGTTTAAGATGGGTCTAATAGATATATGTTCTCCATCTTGCAGGAGGCTGTTAGAAGGTAAACAGGCTGCTGAAATAAAGAAACCAACAGTATTAGAAGAATCAGCAAGAAGGAACAAGTAGCTGCAGATACAATAACGGCTCAATTGCCTAACAAACTAACAGTATGAAGAAGCAACTAGAAGGAGATAGTTAGGAGCTTTGTATAAGTTAGAAATCTGTTGTAAAATTATGTTTTTGACATGTGAAAGATCATTCTAGAATTTCATGTAAATTCTGTATATATACATTCCTTTGCCATTATACATTTGATAAGAATTTGAAGTTCAATACAATTTTTCCTTCGTTTCTCTTCCTTATCAGCTTCCCTTTCTTCGTTTTATACACTTGAGAGTTTCTTCTCCTTCTGTATATATTTCTTTGGGTTTCTTTTGAATTCTGTTGTTCAATCTACAATCAGTTTTCATTTTATTTTATTTTTGTTTTGAAGAAGTCGAGCCCAAAATACGTAATATCATGTTTTAAGGGGTGGTTAGGGTTTACGATATTGTGTATATGTTTTCCGAGTTTCTTCTATCTTCGATTTTTGTTCACTTTTTTCCTTCTTTTAATAGATCGAACCCAAAGTGCCTGAAGTCTGTTCTTTTGATATTATTTTTGTGCATTTTTTGTTCTTTTTTTTCCTGTTGTTATATGTTTTTTGCGTTCTGGTGTATAAGTTTTTTTATTCTTACAACTGTCATATGGAATATGTTATTTCTTATTCAATGTAATTTTATTTTATTTTTGCTTTTTCCTTTCGTTTTTTAACAAATTAACCCAAAATACCTAAATTTTGTTCTTTGCATGTTATTTTTTTGTATTTTTGGTTGAATTTCTTCGTCTTGTGTATTTGTTTTTCGGCCTTTGTAGCTGTGGTATTTAATATTTCTCTATTCTTGTTGGATTTTTTGACAGATCTCGGTGAAAATACTGTAAAATGATAAAGTGCATAAAGAGTTAGAGTTTATGATGAAGTGGGATCGCAAAGTAAAATAATGATTTCATGATAACTTCGGATTTGTCCGTTTTTTACGAATTGCTAGTCTAATTCGATTGGAAACGAGCCAATGATCACAACTCATCTCCTTCGGCCATGACTTATGTCGAATTTTGGGCAAATTTCGTCGTTTAGGCCCTCGATTAAACGTTTTTACCGTTTATGGTAATTTTTATTTTGGTAATATATCATTTAATAAAATTTGGATTCGTATTCCATTTGTTGGAAAACAATCCTGAATCCTAGGAGTTTCAATTTAAGTTCTTAGCTCGAATTTTTCTATTTATGGAAAAATATATTTTTTTTATTATTTATTTTCCAAATTTTACTAAGACTTTACTATTTGAAGCATTGTAAATCCTTTAGGGCCGTAGTTTTTTGAATTGAATAAAATTTCTCGTGAGTTTTCTCATCTTTTTTAGGTTGTTCATCTTTCCTATAATTTTTCGTCACGTCAGTTGGTATCAGAGCAGAAGTCGTTCCTTCACCATGCTGCCAGGAGACGTCCAGAAGCCCGTGAAGCCCCGGTAGAGGAGGTACATAGACGTGATGAAATCGCACAGCTGCATCAACAAATGGAGTTGCTGACACAACAAATCGCTACACTCATGCCACAGCAACGTGCGCCTGTAGTCCAGCCAGTTGAGGATTCTGATGATAAAAGCCCGTTTGCACAACTTGAGCATCCAATAGATCTGTCAGTTCGATGGAGGGGAGGTGGTCAGGATGAAAACATGCTTTGGGAATCAGGATTCAAGGTTGATATTCTTGAGTTTCATGGTGGATTAAGTCCAAAAGAGTTTTTAGATTGGGGGGCGGTGGAAGAGATCTGAAATTTAAGGAGGTTCTTGCTGATAAATGTGTGTCTCTCATTGGGACGAGATTTCACGAACAAGCAGCGGCGTTGTGGTAGCAAACTAAAGTGATTAGATCCAGGTTAGGGAAGTTCAAGTTTGCATCGTGGGATAAACTGAATAAGCATATGAAGAAACAATTTTACCCTACAATTATGTTCGGACCATGTATCAGCAACTGCAAAATCTGCGTCAAGGCTTGAAAACGGCTAGTGACTATACCACAGAATTTTACATGTTGATTACGAGGAATGAGGTGATGGAGTCGGAGGAGCAGTTGGTGTCGCGATATGTGGGTGGTCTTCGTCCCCAAATACATGATACGTTAAATATGTTTGATACTGTGACAGTTTCTAAGANAAGCAGCGGCGTTGTGGTAGCAAACTAAAGTGATTAGATCCAGGTTAGGGAAGTTCAAGTTTGCATCGTGGGATAAACTGAATAAGCATATGAAGAAACAATTTTACCCTACAATTATGTTCGGACCATGTATCAGCAACTGCAAAATCTGCGTCAAGGCTTGAAAACGGCTAGTGACTATACCACAGAATTTTACATGTTGATTACGAAGAAAAAGGTGATGGAGACGGAGGAGCAGTTGGTGTCACGATATGTGGGTGGTCTTTATCCCCAAATACAGGATACACTGAATCACCTCAATCGAACGTTGGGAGAGGAAGATACGACCAAAATATTGAAAGTTGTCCGGCGGGTAAACTTTATAACCATGCGGCTGCATGGTTTTATAACTACGCAGCCACAAGATCATCTACCGAGAATCCAAGGGAAGCAATTCTTTGTTCAACGTGGCCTCATGGGTTTCTACCTTGCAGCCGCATAGGTCATTTCTGTGACGAGATTTCAGGTTTCCCTCTACGACTCAACCACTTAGAGTAACTTATTGTGGAGTAATTTCTCAACCCTAGAGGACCCCAAAACATTTCTGAACGCCTCATTCTTCATTATTCATCATCCTTCCATTGATTTTGGCTCAAGAAATCCATGAAGAACTAAAACCTTGGTGAAGTTAGGGAGGACTCTTTCGGAATTGGTGATTTCACATCTATTATTCAAATATTTTGGTATTTTCTTGTTGAACAAATCTAGAATTGAACAACTCTAGAATTTATAGTTTTTTCCATGAATTTGTAATTAGATTGATTTAACTTTTATTAAATTAATCACAGATTCAGTTACGTTTTTCTATCGATGAATTGAAATATTTGTTGAGTTATAATCTCATGAATGTTATTGGTGGATCGTTTACTACTTTATGCTAGCTGTATAAAGCCGCTCTTCTGATCTTATTCCAATACATGTACGCGTAATTTTGTTATATGGAAACTAGATTCTAGAGTTACAATTGACAATAAATTGATTTAATGGTTTATTCTTCTCATCATGAATTGATTTTGAGATTGGCTTAGTATTTATTAAATTGGTCATAGAATTAGTCATGCTCTCCATATGGATTGATTGAAATAATTACTTTGGTTTTAATCTCAATTATTTAAGTTTATTGATGTGATTCTCTACTGCTTTATGCTTTATTATATAGTCGAACTTGAATCTGATTTTGAAAAACCAAGTGTGAACATTGCAATAGGAAGATTAATTATTAGGATCACGTTAGAATTAAATTGGTTTTTAAACGATATATCTTCCGATTAGAGTGCCAAGATGAAAGCCTATAATTGTGTTATAAAAATGGAATAATTCATGTGATTGATCTGATCCGATTGAGAGAATCCCGACGCTTCAATACCTCAAATTTATTAATTCTAATTTCACCGTTCAATATTAAATTTCACTACACATTGAAGAGAATAATTCACTCTTCTTGATCATTTGAGCATTTTCTATCTCCCTGTGGATACGACACCCCAAAACTGCACTATAACTACCACGTTATTCTTTGCGCGTAATCAATGCTACAGTGAAAAATTGTTCTTTATTGACTGATAGTGTTTTATTTATAGGTTATGTGGTGTCGAATGAGGGG
>CAIGRL010159264.1:0-11885 GCA_903798325.1 Fraxinus xanthoxyloides | reverse complement strand
AGACATAGCTTCTTCATAGGATTTAGGCTCTCTAAAAACTAAATCCTGACAAGAAAGTGATGCTAAAGTCAGGTAGTCTCTATACCTAAAAGGTTCTCTAATATCTCTCCTAACTCTATCCCTAGTCAATTGATAGTCACTAACCTCACTCCCTTGCTCTACAACATCATCCTGAACCTCAGTTTCTTATCTATCATCACACGGATCCTCATTCTCAGCCTCTGTCTCAACCTGTTCAGAATCAATAGGTTGAGATGGCATGTCAAGCTCCATCTGCAGCTTGGTCCTATCACTCTTTAACCCTTCACAGACTTTTCAAACTATTTAACTCTCAAACATGGTATGTTCTGCTCATCAAAAGTGACATCCCTACTAGTGATGATCTTAAAACCACTAGATTCTCTACTCCAAGCCTATAACCCTTCACCCCATCAGGATAATCCAAGAAAACACATTTCTAGGCCCTAGGTTCTAATTTTCCTAAGTTTTGGCGAGAATAGGCAGCACATCCAAAAACTCTCAAATGTGAGTAATCAGGTACAATACCAGTCCATTGCTCTTCGGGTGTTTTATCACCTAGATCACTATAAGAGGTTCTATTAACAATGTAAGTGGCTGTCGTCAAGGTTTTAGGCACACCTGAACCAACCAGCATGCACCTCACTTTCTCTAGCAAAGTCCTATTCATCCTCTCAACCACCACATTCTGCTAATGGGTATAAAGAGTTGTTTTATGTCTCCTAATACCACTCTCAGTGCAGAAAAGATCAAACTGAGCATTACAGAACTCAAGGTCATTGTCAGTCCTAAGAGTTTTAACTTTTTTCCCTATTTGGTTTTCTATTAACAGTTTCCAGGTTTTAAACTTCCCAAAAGTCTCAGATTTATATTTCAACAAATAAACCCAAACCTTCCGAGAATAATCATCAATCGAGGAAAGTAAATATTTGTTTCCTCCTAAGTGATATTGGATGAAGGTCCCCATAAATCAGAGTGTATATACTCAAATACAGATGTAGATTTATGCTTTCCGATGTTAAATGCAACCTATGTTGTTTTCATAAAGTGTAGTTTTCACAAAAATGTTCTAGAAATAGAATCCTTTCTAAAAGCCCACTTTTTATGAAAGATGTGAAGGCCCTTCTCACCTACATGTGCTAGTCTCTTGTGCCACTTTAAAGTGGCATCAAATTCAGTATTAGAAGACTCAGCAACCCTACCAACAACAGCAATAACCTTAGCAACATAAATCTCATTCCTCTTAATACCTTTAAACATCACAAGGGATCCTCTCATCACATTTAATAAATCATCACCCATCTTACCTAGCAAACCTAAATCATCCAAACTTCACATTGAAATCAAGTTCCTTGTCAATTCAGGAACATATCTCACCCTTTCCAAGGTAAAGATAGAACCATTTTCAAATTTCAATGTAATATCACATGTCTTCAACTCTATATGCAATATTGTTGCCCATTACAACCTCTCCACCATTGACCTTCTTAAAAAGTTAAATCAACTCCTTTTAAGAGACATATGGAAGGTGCAACCAGAATCAATAATCCATTCACGGATCTGATTCTCACTATCAACAATATTAGCATAATCATAGTCAAAAGAAAGTTCAATCATAGCATAGACATCAACAGGATTAGAATCGCTAGGTTCTACTAGATTTATTTCATCAATTCCTTTTCCTTTCATTTGAATCTTCCTTTTAAAACAGTCTTTTATCAAATGGTCAGTCTTCCCACATCCATAGCACTTTTTATTCCTAGTCTTAGACTTAGACTTGCCCCTACCCTTAAGCTTCTTCTTATTATTGTTTTTCTGATTGTTAAAGCCTTCTTGGTTTCCATTAGAACTACTTTGAGTCCTCCCTCTCACAAAAAGAGTCTCAGGTCCCCCTCCATTCCCTCTCTCAGGCCTAAGTTCTAGTTCTCTACTCCTCAAAAAGTTTATAACAATGTCAAATGTCTAGGTATCCTTATCATATTTTATGGCAGTCTTGACATCTTTATAGATATCAAGAATGGCATTCAGCAACACAACAGTCTTATACTCATCCGAGACTTTATCACATGTATTGGTGATATCTTGAATCAGCTTATTAAAAGCATCAGGGTTGTCTTCTATGTCCTTAGAGGTATCTAACTTAAAACTGAAAAACCTCTCTAACGAGAACAACTTATTAGGTAAGGACTTAGCTAAGTATAGTTTCTCTAACTCATCCCATAAGGATTTAACACTCTCTTGTTTTCCTACTTTCCTTAACACTTGATCAGGTAAATGCAAAATAATAGATGCATATGCAAGTTCATCGGCTTCAAGAATTTGATCAGTTGTCATAGTTTCAAGAAAAGTTTGTATTATTACTTTAGCAATCTTTTGTTGAACTAAAATAACTTTCATATTTTGTTGTCAAATGGGAAAATTCCCCTTTCCATCAAAAATAGCAAATTCAAAAGCATGTATCATGATTTTATTATTCATAATTAATACAAAGTATTTCATAAAAATAGTAAAACTATGACAATTGATACACTTAAGAAAAAGGCAATTAGAACTACACAAGCAGATAAAAGGAGAATATGTCACAATGAATAGGCAGCAAAGAATTATCACAACTATTCAGGATAAACAAAAGAATTCTAGGCAACAACACAAAAATGAAATCAAGAATATAAGCTAATCAACAAAGTAGGTATAAACAAATTGTACAGTGGGGCAAAATCAAATAACTAGAACTACATATGCACCAAGAATGATCAAGTTCACCAGGATTTCGTGAGAATCTTGTTCCCGGGTCAAGGCTCAACTTGATCACTCCACGCTGATAATAAGGAAAAATGAGTCAGACATAGTAAGGGGATAGTTCAGGGTTAAAATGTGCAAATCGAAGGGTGGTATTAGTTTAACCACCAGCAAACGCGCATTAGAGCACTACAGATGGGTGATGTTCCACTAGAGAATCACAAAGGAAATGAGGAATTAAGGGAACCCTAACAAATAGAGTACCACAATCACACCAGAAATAAAGAACACACAGATCTCTCTCAATAGCCCCAAAACCAGATCGAGACACAGAAGCCCCAAGAACCAGAAAACCAAAAGAACTAGGGTTTCAAGAATTTCAAGCGATCAAAGAATAGATATTGAAAAATAATTTCTCCTACCTCCAAAATTCGATCAAAGACCCAAAAACAGCCAAATAAGGCTTTGATACCACTATTATACAAAGAATGAACTTAAAATTATAGATCGAACAATCTTGACAAACCCTAATACAATTACTCCCAATAACCACTGAACAGCAAAGTATCAACGATCGAAGGCTCATAGCACTATCACCATAAGAATCAACATAATACAAGCTCAGATCTCCTCAACCCTCACGATTTACAAACCAAATCATGTAGCTTCTTCTATGGACCAGAAGAACTAAACGATACCAACAATTAACGTAATATACTTTCACTAGATTCATAAAAGAAAACACAACTCCAGAAACTAATTCATGGATTCTTCACAAAAGAGGAAGATGATAATGAAAGAACAGAGAGTAAACAGAAGACTCTAGAAACCCTCGAGGACTGAAAGAATACGAATGAATGAAAAACCAATTGAACACCAAAAATATCTAAGCCTCGAGATTAGGCATCCATTCATCCAACGGCCAGAGAGCATACACTATTAAGGCTGGACAGATTCTTGGGCTGAGGAAGAGATTGGGCTTTATTTTAGTTAATTATAGGTAATAAGTAATTTGGGCCGAAGGCCATTCATCATCGCCTAAGTGGGTTGGACACTGGCATCATCACAGCCTACAAAAACTAAGTTAAGACTATGAACTACATTTCAGTTAACATAATAAAAAAATATATAATTTAATAAATTTAATTTATCAACAAAAATTTAGGCAATACTATAGTAATAGCAATAAAAAAATCAAATACTAGTGAAAAATTTCTTGAGGAACGAAATAATAGTTACTTATCCGTCAACAATATTATAATTGTAATAAAAATGATGTTCGAGCTTAGTCATCCGCAACATATAAAAATATAAAATATAATAGAATGACAAACTTTGTTAGTGATACTTACCATTGACAACATGTGATCGAAGCACCATCTGTGGTTGATTTTTGTCGAAATTTATATTTGTGATAATTAGCTCAGTTATTGTTTTTATTATTATTTTCGAAAAAAATCCGTTCAACGACTTTGACTATGTATGTATACAATTACAAATTGGTTGAAGACATAAAACTCTTTTCTTTTTTCCCACTTTTATCTCAATGAAATCATGAATTGGAATTAGTTTTGTAAAGCACAAACTCGCAAAGTAGTTTAACGATATATCGGACGATTTGAAGTTGAACCCCAACTCAAAGCATGCCAGGGGATCTTCCAAATCATAGTCTGTGACGTCGAGTTTAGCGTGTCACATCCGATTATTTCTCTTTCTATTTGGCCATGCCTCATCTCGTAAAGCATCCGAAGGACTAGGAGTTCTACATGTGCGATGGTGACGCTGATTTTGATTCAGATGTTAGCCCCAGTATTTACGTCGTTGTTTTCATTATTCATTGTCTTATATTATACTTGGTATAAGGGGTGTCAACGAGTCGAGGCGAGCCGAAACTTGAAACTCGGACTCGCTCGACCAAAGAAACAAAAGTTCGACCGAGCTTTTGGCTCGGGCCTGAACGAGCCGGCTCTTTTTTTTTTGGATGATAAATCTAATTTTTTTTAAGAATTTAAATTTTATGCAATTTATATAGGTGTGAATTTAAAATCTATTTTTAAAATTTTTTTTTTATTAAAACTCTGCTCAACGAGCTGAAATGGCCTGTAACACAAGCCCGTGGGCTGACTCGGCTCGAGCCTTGGCTCGGTGGTCCCAAGCACTAGCCAGTTCGACTCGACTCGAGTTTTTCCAGGCCGAGCCACACCGACGAGCCTTTTTGACATCCTTTGGTAGTTCATTGAAAATAGAATTGACTAGTAAATGATTCTTTCGCAAGCTCGTGAACCCGGTTGTGCTAAAAGTTATGTTGCATACCTCAGTGGAGGGAAAGCAAACATAGAAATAAAATATTGAATTAATCTATGTGTACAACTTGTTTACCTATGTATGTGTTGAAAAGATCGTTGTCATTGATTTAAAAACCAATTTTTCAAATAAATTGATATGATATCTGTGAGTCACAGATCGTCAACCAAGTTGTACAAGTAATATGATTGTAAAATATATCAAGGTTACAGAGCATGATTTCTATGACTAGAGATTTTATGGCATGCCCTAGTGACTTAGAGTCGGCCCTAAAAATTTAGAGATCCTAAGCGATTAATTATTACGAGATTCTTAAATTTTGTACATGTTTAGTCACCCTCAATAGTTGGCCTTCTTTTCTACTGCTTAAATACATGCCCTTCTCTTTAACACTGTAAAAAGGAAAGAATGCATTTTTGTGAAGCTAAATTACTG
The DNA here is from genome assembly GCA_903798325.1 of Fraxinus xanthoxyloides. Taxonomy (NCBI): domain Eukaryota; kingdom Viridiplantae; phylum Streptophyta; class Magnoliopsida; order Lamiales; family Oleaceae; genus Fraxinus; species Fraxinus xanthoxyloides. The sequence continues at coordinate 6,389 of CAIGRL010159264.1, read as the reverse complement.
GTTAGGAGCCATGATGAGTTTTCTCCCTTCCCAAATTCTCTCCAAATTTTGCAGTAATCAATCTCTCTTCATCTATACTATTAATACTCTACTGTCTTTACTAATAACTTATATTATACATAAGAATAAGTATCTTAATCCAGCAAACAAAAATCAAAATATCCCTTTTTCCTCTAATAGGTAAGAAAATGTTGAAGGGGGAAAAGAATCATCGATCATTTCATTAGAGATTTTACATTAGGTATGCAACACAATAATAATTTTTTTATGAAACATTGGGCGGGATTTTGATGGATATTATTTTGGGCCAAAAAAGAATTTATGAGGCCCCTTAAAATCTTGAGGCACTGGGCCACTGGCCCACTGCCTAGTCTGCCTTGGACCAGGGCGAGGGCCGGGCCTGCCTATTGTCATTGCAAAGATGTTCATTGTAAGGGAATTGTAGCCTTAGGACTGTTAGAAGATAATAAAGTTTGCTCAACCTCTATACAATTGAAGCAGTCGCTTAAGATTTTACATTTAGATAACCCTCGGGTTTTATAAAATTTCATTCCAGCTAGTTTTACTGGTAGAATCTCGAATTCAGATTTTTCTGTTGACGATTATTTAAAATTATTCTAATAAATCAATTTACCAACAAAAAAATTTGATGCTAATAAGTAATAAAATAAATATTATCGACAAAAACTTCGGCAAGTAATACAACAAGATTAAAATAGTAATTTAATATTGGAGTTTTTTGTCATCGATAATTTTCTTAATCGTAATTTAATATTGGAGTTTTTTTTTTCTCATCGATAATTGTAAAGAAAATTATCTCAATGAATTTAGATTAGATATAAAAATTTGTCATTTAATACGTCAATAAAGATTACAAATATTAAAATAATAGCTTTAGAACCTTATGTTGGTAGTTAACTAACAATTTAAGATTACAAACAGTTGAATAAAGAATACATGCTTCTTCGTCAATGATTAGCAATCAAAGCACATCGGTTATTGTGGATGACACCATGAATAACATTGCTATCGATAAGCAGATGAATGCATGTCGATTATCACTAATAGTATTTACTAGCCTCGATTTCTACATGGAAGACATGGCCAACAATTTCGGCTCCACTCATATCCACGCATATGACTCCGTACACTTGGACAAACCGTTATAGGGCCTTCTTCGGAGGTAAGGAAGACAGCCACAAGCATTTTGACGATCAAAACAGTTGACTTGTATAAATATTTTTAGTGTCGGACGTATGGAAGACGCAAGCCATAAGAGTATTTGGACATTAGGGATTTATAGAGAACAAAATATGAGAGAGTAATATTATTTGAATGTGTAAAATTGCATTACCTTCAAATAATATTAAGTGTTCATTTTTTATAATAGAAGACAATGAATGGTTATCGTTTGATGAAATACATGTAGTCTCATCCTGATGATTGATACATTTTCTCCTAGGTGTCACTCCATCAATCATATGTTAAAGTGCACTTAATGTTTTTGAAAAGTAGTTATCCTATGACCTAGGTCTCACCTTTGTAAAGTAGACTAACAAGTGACTTGTGAAGTGTCTACTATAGAAATGTCACATTAATCAATCGTAGTGGGAGATGCCTTCTCTCATTAAGAGGCTAATTGTAGCAATGGCAAAAAAATTCGGCGACTCGGACAGCTCGAGTTCGGCCTGGAAAAAGCCCGAGCCGGGCCGGCTCGGGCTCGATCACACTAAGCCAAGGCTCGGGTCGAGCCCCATTTTGGGGCGTCAGCCCAAGCCGGGCCGGCCCGTTTATAATTAAAAAAAGATTTAACAACTAATTAATTTAGCTGCATGTATTTATATATAAAAAAAATCCAAAAAACCCGAGCCGGATCGGCTCGACCCGTTAAGGTTTGGACCAAAAGCTTGGGCCGAGCCTCATTTTTTTGGCTCAACCTAGGCTCAGCTCAGCTCGGGCCAAAAAGGCCAGGCCCAAAAAAGCTCGAGCTTTTTTCCAGCTTGGGCCCGGTCCGACTCGTTTGACATGCCTAGCTAATTGCATCAAATTTACCTTGCAAGAGGTTATAGCACCTCACCTAGGCCATAGTGGGTTGACATCTACATGGCACCCCAACTGAGAGGATGCATCACTTTGGATACCTCAATTTATTGTATCGACTTGGCCAGGTAGGATATTGATATGGAGTGTGGACCTAATTGAACTTGTTAGCTAATTGTCCATGGGCAATACTTGGAACCTCATCAAAACAGGCGTAACAGTACTATTATAGTTGATTATGTCTGAGTTTTGAAATATAATGATATTCATTAAATAATATCATTGATTTTGTGGTCATTTTTTCATTTAAATTCTTTTTTATGATTAGTTTTTAAAGTACCCCTTAAATATTTTTTACAAGACTCAAATTTTTAGAGCCCCTATTTGACAGTAATTAAGAGAAACTACTTAGTTTCTGTTAGACAATCATTAAAATAAAATCTTTTTTTCTCAAATTTATTTATAGTTGGGGACGCTCAAGTGTTATGAACTATCTAAAACTCATAAAAATTACGAATTAGTTCGACCACATTAATACGTCGTTCGAGCGAGGGAGCTTTTCGCTCGAGTGAGGGCAAGGCGAAAGGAGGGGACCACTCTTCTATTTCTTGTGCTCGAGCTTGAGTCAGGCGAGCAGCTAGCGAGAATTCGGCGCCGCATTTTTCTTGTCTTCAACCTCTAACCCTCTAACATAACTCATATATACAAAATTGCATCCAAGCCCCTGACTTTTTGCCAAGTGTTCAATTAAGATATTTTTGTTCACAGACATGTCAATTAAAACATTGGACCTAACAAAAATAAATGTTGCCTCATTTAAACTTTGTTAGGAAAATTCAGTGGGAAAAAACTTAAGCGAAGGAAAAAGAGTACATGTACTCTCCTTGATATTGATCACTGAAAATATTTCAGTTGACACATTCCAATCTTGTAAACCAATTTCTTGAATGTAGATGTTGGTAGTGATTTTGTAAATAAATCAGTCACATTGTCACTTGAGCGAATTTGTTAAATATCGTTGTCAACATTCTTCTGAAACTTATGTGTATGGAATAATTTTACAGAAATATGTTTCGTCATATCACTTTTGATATAACTTCCTTTGAATTGTGCAATACAAGCAGCATTATCTTCATACAAAATTGTTAAACTCTCTTTTGTTGAAATTAATCCGCATGATGCTTAGATGTGATTGGTCATGTTCCTCAACTATAGACATTTTCGACATGCTTCATGGATTGCAATAATTTCAGAATGATTTGAGGATATTTTTGTCAAGGATTGCTTCACAGATCTCCATGATATAGTTGTTCTTCCATGTATAAATGCGTATTATGTCTGTGATTTAACTTTATGTGAGTCAGAGAGATAACCTACATCTACATATTGCACTAAAGCAGATCTCGACTTTTAAGAATAAAATAATATCAAGTCAATAGTACCCTTTAGATTACGAAAAATACGTTTAACACCATTCCAATGTCTTTGTGTTTGGTGTAGAGTTATATCTTGTAAGGAGGTTTACAGAAAAAAGATATATCGGGTTAAATACAGTTTGCAAGATAATTTAATACTCCAATTGCACTAATATATGATATTTTATGATCAAGAACATTTTCTCCATTTTCAAGTGAACGAAAATGATCATTTTTTTTCACATCAAGTGATCGAACAATTATAGGTGATGTCAATGGATGTATATTATTTATATAAGTTCGTTTTAATACTTTTTCTGTATATATAGATTAATAAACGAATAATCATTTTGGAAAATGTTCAATATGTAACTCGAGACGGAATTAGTTTTTTCCCAAATCTTTCATTTCAAAATTATAGTTTTGTTGAACCTTTCAAAAGTTCCAAATAAATTTAAATCATTAACATAAACTATCATAATTGCAAATCCAATATTTGTTATCTTTATGAAAACATGGATAGATATCGTCATTTTTATAGCCTTCATTCAACAAATATTCGCTAAGACGATTACACCACATGCGTCCGAATTGTTTCAATCCATATAATGATTTTTGAAATTTATTTGAATACATGGTTCACGAACATGTATCATTTGTTTCTAGTGCTTTAAGTCCTTCAAGGACTTTCATATATAGGTCACTATCAAGTGAACCATATAAGTAGGCAGTCACTACATCTATAAAGCGCATGTCGAGCCTTTGTGACACTGTTAAACTAATTACGCATATCGAGCCTTTGGTCACAGTTAAACTAATTAAGTATCAAAAATCGATTGTATCCATTACGGGAGAATATATTTCCTTATAATCAATTCCTGATTTTTGTGAGAAATCTTAATCTACTAGTTAGGCTTTATATCTTATAATTTCATTATTTTCATTTATCCTTCATACAAAAATCAATTTGTATCCAACAGAAATTACATTTTCATGTCTTCGAACTACAAGTCCAAACACTTTAACAGACTATGGTTCAGAATCCTCATTTTGTATAATATCAAGAGTCACGTTAAAGGCGAAAATAATGTATATAACATTATTTCTTTCCTATAATTTATGAGATAACATATAATTTATTGAAATCTCATTATTTTCGGACACTTGTGATTCTTTAGGAACCATATTCTCAATATTTGATTGATCAATTTTCTCTAATGTTACTTCTTGTGAAGTTTTTGTTTTTCGGACACTTGTGATTTTTCATGTATCATATTTTTTATATTTGATTGATCAGTCTTTTCTAATATTGCTTATTTTAAAGATTTTGGTTGGTTTTTTTCTTGTACTTTTTTTTCAAGGTAAAGAATCTTTTGAATCGATTGGTCGATAGCACTTTTAGCATATTTGAGATTCATTTACTACAGCAAATTGTCCTACATGAACATCAATTTTTGTTGGAATAATTTCTATATACGACTTTGTCACTTTTCTTGTGTCAACAAATATATCTTGTAATTGATTTGCAACTCTTTGTAAATGAATGATTTTTTTCAATTTCTTGCTCACGTTAATTGCTGCGAGGATCAAAATGAAATAAAGTTGTTTCATTCCAAGAAATTTTACCTAATTTTGCAGGATATAGTTTTTCCCTCCCAAAGTTGGGAAAGACATCTCATCAAAATGACAATTTGCAAAATGTGCAGTAAATAAATTACCCGTTAAAGGTTCAAGAAATCTAATAATATATAGCGAATCAAAACCCATATAAGTCACAAGTTCTCGTTGAGGACTCATTTTAGTCCATTGTGGGGGTGAAATATGGATTTGAATAGCACAACCAAAAACTTGTAGGTGAGAAATATTAGGTTCATGACCAAATGTCAGTTGTAAAGGTGAATAGTGATAATATACATTTGGTCTAATACGAACCAATAACGCAGCATTTAATATGACATGACCCTAAACAAAAGATGAGAGTTTTCTTTTCATAAGTAATGGTCTAGCAACAAATTGTAAACTTTTAATAAATGACGCTAAACCATTTTTTGTATAGACATGTGCAACTTAATGTTCAATAACAATCACAACTGACATGCAGTAATCATCGAATGCTTGTGATCTAAATTCATCAGAGTTGTTAAGATAAATAGTTTTGATTGAGTAATCGAAAAATCACGCTCGTAATTTTATGATTGAGAACGTAGTCTAGCAAAAGATGCATTCATTGTAAAAGTAGGCAAATATGTGACCATCTAGTAGAAAAATCAATTAATACCATAAAATAACGAAATAGTTCATATGGTGGGTACATTGGCCCACATATATATCTATGAATCATTTCCAAAAGATAATATTGGCCTTTGTAACCGAAGATCTAATCATTAGTAAAAGAATTTTTTGATTCTTTAAAAGATATCCATGTCAGTTGTTTATTATTCAACTCACCATTATAGCACCGGGATGTCCAAATCGATCTTACCAAAGTATAAATATTTTTGGATCAACAAACTTCTGGTGATAATATTTGATTCAACCATTTTTATAAATGTACAATACATGCCAGATCGAAATGCGTAGAGTTTTCTTTTCTCTACTACTAGTTAGATACAAAAGAAGTTATGCAAAAATATTCAACATTATTTTCTTACATCATCTCAATGTGATATACATTACAACAGATATTTTAAAAATAAGCAAATTTCTTCTGGATTTACTTGAATAAAGTGTATTTTCAATATATAATTTGGTATCATTTGGTAAAATAATACAAGCTCTTCTGGATCCTTCAATGATATTCGATGCACCTAATACCGTATTAACATTATTTTCTACTAATGTTAAATCTAAAAAATATTTTTTGTCTTAAAGAATAGTATGTGTAGTTGCACTATAAATCAAACAAGTATCGACAATCCATCGTGAATCTATAAG
>CAIGRL010159254.1:0-15309 GCA_903798325.1 Fraxinus xanthoxyloides | reverse complement strand
CTCATAGCATGCATGAATGCTAGTTGTTCGGGCTTGCCGACTAGAGAATGAGGTGAAGGCATCCTTGAGGCGAGGAACCTCGGGAGCCAAACCTGCGATCCGTGAAACGGGGTGTGGCATACGAAGCAGAATGAGCTTCTAATATCTCTTTCCTTATCCCTTCATCCTTCGGTGTACACAACCTTTTTTCAAATATCAAAGCATTGTCATCCTTTGGTACATATAACCTATAGTAAAGTTTACTTCAATCCCTTGCGTCGTAACCACATGAACAAGAAAAACTATACGATCAAAGCCAAAATTCATTTCTTGAATTTGGCATACAATTTTCCCATTTGTAGTGTTTCCAAGACTATCTTGAGTTGTTCTTCATATTGATCCTTATTCCTTGAATACACCACAATATCACCGATGAAGGCAATGACAAATTGATCTTAATATTGATGAAATACCTTAATCAACAAATCCTTAAATATCGTAGGAGCATTTGTTAATCCAGAAGGCATTACAATGAACTTGTAATAACCATAGCGAGTTTTACATGCTGTCTTTGAAATGACGTTTCCCTTCAGTTTCACTATTATCGTGGTACCCTTACCTCAAATCAATTTTGGAAAATATTGTTGCACGTTTCAACTGATTAAAGAGGTCTTCAATTCGAGGAAGGGGATATTTGTTTTTGATAGTCAATCGATTTAGTTTCCTATAATCCATGCACATCCTTACATAATCATCTTTTTTCTTCACAAACAAAATCGTACACCCTAAGGAGATATATTTGGTCGGATGTAATCCTTATCCAATAATTCCTGCAACTGTATCTTTAATTCTTGTAGTTCTTTTAGCGTCATTCTATATGGAGCTTTAGATAATGGCATCGCTCCATGTACAAGTTCAATTTTAAACTCCATTTGCCTATCAGGTGGTGCGCCGGTTTATTCATCATTGAAATTTCGTACAATCGGTACAGTACTAATAGTGAGCTATAATTGCTAAGTTTCATATGTACTCACTTGAAATCCCCGACAAGATCATCTTTTTCGCCTTCATGGTTGACACGAGATGAGGTAAAGACTTAACTCGTACAGTGAAGAATCGAAACTCTTCATTTACAAGCTTCTGAAAAATTACTTTTTGAAACATCGATTAGTTGCGTGGTTGCTCCCAAACCAGTCCATTCCTAGAATAACATCAAAGTCTTTCATGTAGGAGGTATAGATCAACTTTTAATTATTTTCCATCCATTTCTAACATTACTGCTCAAGCAATCTAATTAGTGTTCAAAATTCTTCCCTATGGGATGGTAATTTTAGAACAATATCGAACATTTCACATGCAGTACATGATTTAGCAATAAATGCGGTAGAGATAAATGAACGAGTAGCTCTTGAGTCTATAAGAACATACGTAGGTAATTCATATATTGATAGAATACCTGCCATTGCGTTTAGATCTTCTGTTGCCTCTTTCTGGGTTAAAGCAAAGGCTTTGACTTTTACCTTCTTGCCCTATTCATAGTCTTTTTTAGGTAGGTATGCCTTGCCGTCCGGGGCAAATGGCCTTTCAACCATATCGATAGCATGCATTTTTCTCAAACTAGCAATCCCCTATGGTCTTTGTTGCATTTAAGGTATGGTGGAGTAACTTTGTTTGGTTTACTTAATCCTGATCCCAATTCTCTATTTGCTTTCTTAAATTTTTCAAATCATTTCACTTTATTCGATCTACTCTACTTTCGTTTCCTAAATGATTCATTTACTTGCTTAGTCATCCGATCCATTTCCAGACGATAAGAAATTGACTGATTCCTAGGCAACCTCAAGAACATTTAACGTTTCTGGGCCTGGTCTCTAGCCGATTGCGTGCATCTATTAACCATCTAAGAAAATAAATTTATAATCACTCAACTATTCAGCATAAACCAATGATTAAGCACATTGTTTTATGACTAAACACGTTCCATAAATCATAATGGCACTTCCTAGTTGAAGGAATTTCTATATATGTACGTTCCTAACTTGTATTATTTTAGTAGCTAGGTTTAATAATTAGAAATCTTGAAGTTTTTAATTTTTCACACATCTACACTGTAAAATTTAAACACATATAAAGAGAAGTTCGTATGTAAATAAACACACTTTTCATAAATAAATCAAGTTCTAATTTACTTAGTTGTAATTTAGTACATATTTGTCTATAATCCTTCATAAAATTTCAAACTTTAAACATTAGGAAAAAATATATTAAGCATGATCATAACATAATCATTATATGAAATGTAATTTGTATATCTTTCTACCTGATTCGAGAGTATCGGAGCTTGGAAGGTGGTATCGCATAATGGCATTCTTACTAAAACCCCCCTTGCTCTTTTTTTTTTTTTTGAACGTTCACATCATGAACAGTGACTTTGGGTCATTCATGAACGATGACTTTGTAACATCCCAAATTCTTGAAAACTCAAGTGTTACTAAATAAAAAAAATATATATATAACATTCGTTTATTTATCAATAAAAAAATTTCTTTCGAGGTAAAATAAAATAAAAAGAACATTTATTCCCAAACAATAACCAATTATTTAAAATCTTAAAAAAAAATATGAATTCCCCTTTTATTTAAATAAAAACATCCCGCCACCACCGATCGATTTCCAGCTCCAAACTCCTTATCTCTAATTACCTGAGGGGGGGAACTTAAAAGGGTGAGATTTAAGGAAATCTTAATAAGTATGTGCACTAAACAAGTAATTTGCATTTAAATTAAGGAAAACGAGGTTTCTTATCATACATATAGGAGACCCATAAACTACTATGAACATAGGTGGTAGTAATTTTTGTGCGTAGCACTACTGAACTCTGGACCTCTTATCATAAACATATGTTGCCCATGAATGAATTCCAAAATTTAAAGTACAAGATACAAGTTCACATAAACCACTTGCAACATCACTTACCTCGTAATCGAACGGAATTTGATAAACTGAGTGTGAAGTATTTGACTACTATCCCACTTATGATTTTTTGTGTAGGACAAATGAAATGACGTGTGTGTGAGAAAGGTGAATGCCGTGTGTGTGTGTGTATGGAAATAATTAAATATTGGCATAGATTGAAGAATGAAATCTTTCCTTATGTGAAAAATGGAATTTTCACTTATTTGCTCCATATTTAGGGTATTTATAATTATTCTTTCTATAAATTTGCACATTTAACATATATACATACATATAATTATTGTAATTTCCTAATCTAATTCATTATTCCAAACAATTTGATCCTTAGATATNCAAATGAAATGACGTGTGTGTGAGAAAGGTGAATGCCGTGTGTGTGTGTGTATGGAAATAATTAAATATTGGCATAGATTGAAGAATGAAATCTTTCCTTATGTGAAAAATGGAATTTTCACTTATTTGCTCCATATTTAGGGTATTTATAATTATTCTTTCTATAAATTTGCACATTTAACATATATACATACATATAATTATTGTAATTTCCTAATCTAATTCATTATTCCAAACAATTTGATCCTTAGATATTCAACTTCTCACTATAAGGTCCTAATTTCTAATATTAACGACTATAACGAATTTTCGGGGTGTTACATTGCGTTTCTAAATCTTCTACTGAAATTTAGTATCGTGTTAGATCTTTTGCTTGCTCTGAGATTATTTGGTTTCGAGGTCTTCTAGCGATGGTTGCCCTCAGCTTGAGCCTTCTCCAAGTTATGTTGACAACGCTAATGCCATTCAAATTACTGCTAATCTCGTGTTCCGTGAGTGGACTGTGCACATTGAAGTGGATTCTCATTATATACAAGAGGCTTATGATGGTGAATTATTGCTCTTCCGCATATCACAACAAATGTTCATATTGCTCACGTGTTTATCAAGGCAATGACTTGACAACATCAGTTTCTTGTTAGCAAATTGATGCTCCTAGACCGTCTAACATCAATTTGAGGGGGATGTCAATAATATTAGCGAAGACTATGGACAGCTTATATTATCATAATTATAGATTGTATTATACCAAATTTATAATTTACCAAGTTTATAGTTACCGTAGATAGATTAACCCTAGTTGTATGTACGTAATCCTTTTTCTATATAATGTAAAGGATCCCAAACAGGAAAACCATTCGGCCAAACGATTGTTAATATCAATTGTCAAATTTAACATGTCAAAAGGCTCGAATGCTAAAACTAATAAAATAACGAGCACTTAATTAAACATAAAAAGCATTCTAAGAATAAAATTCGCCATAAATCCTTGTTAAAAATTTTACTGGGTAGCCATATGCGTCCACTCGTTCAATCTTTCATGCATTTAGCACGACCCGCTCTAATCTGAAATTGTTGTAAGAGTCTTAAAAATACCTCGTAAAAATACGTGCAAATTTTTATTTAGCATGATATAAATATAAAATAACATACCGACATCCTTAGGTTTAGGGCAAATTGGTCGCGATATTAGATAGCTTAAGGAATTTCTTTAGAATTTCTATATCTTGTAGGATTTTTATATTTGGACCTAACGGTTTATCTTGAATGATTTACATAAAAATCTACCTGAAGGCCGTAGAGTATTTCTTGCCAAAATTATATAAACATCTTGGAAAATAAGAATTTACTACTTTGCACTATGTTTTCTTACCTCAATTGATACCAAATAAATATGAAAATATGACTTTTAGATTAATAGTAAAGGAAACTCTTCTCAACATAGTGTGTATGTGTAAATTTGTAGAAAGTGAACTTGTCTGGTTCTAGAATAAAAATACTCTAATCTGACTATATACATATATATAGTTTTGATATACATGTGTAACCCCAAGTCAACCAAACTGCATTGGGTTAATAATTAAAAAATTATGTTTAGTTTATTAAATTATAATATATCCTCTTAGACTATGTGCATGATTGGCTCCAGCTTAAGCAGCTCATGTTTAGCATGCCATGTCCTCATCTCACTTTCCCAGCATGTTCAACAGCTCACACGCTCAGCAACCTTCTAGATCCTAGCTTCTTCTAGTTCCTAGCTTCTTCTAGTTCCTTCTTCTGTTATATAGTTTGTTAGATTTTAGGCTATAAATAGCCTACTGTATTCACCTTTACATTTGAACATTTGATGAATAATAAGTGTTCTACATATTCCTTTATCAAGTTCCTTCAATATGTTTTTATATTGGATCTATCTCTTTTTATTTTCTTAATATGGTATCAGAGCATTATGCTCCTTCCTTCTGCATTTTCTTCTCTGTTATTTTCTTCTTCTTCAATAATCGAATCTGGAATGAAGCTTCCTAATCTCAATGTTGGAATCGAACCAGCTGCAAAACATCAGGAAGGGTTTAAAGGGAGATTCTGTAGTGCTTATGGGTAAGAACACCATGATGAAAAGGAGTGTAGGGATTCACGTTGAGAAGACTCTGGAATGGAGATCTGAAGATAACTCTGACTTCAAATCTCTCGTCGGAATGTCTGCCATTGGGGGAACTACGCTCAGCATCTGATTTTCACTCAGTTTCAACAGCTGATGTCCATTCCAGCTGCTCCGGAGTTTTTATTCTCTGAGCCTCCGATTTCGATTCCTGCAACGGAGGATGTCCTCAATGATCTCCATCAATGTGTTATTTTGCCATTGATGATGTTTTTATCTAATTCGAATTCCCGCAATTATAATGGCAGACTTCAATACTGTTTGGATTCATCTTCATCAATTTTTTCCCATCATTTTCTTCTCTGCTTCATCATCGATTGTTCAAGGTTCTAGAGTATGCAGATGTACCCCATCCACAGTTACGTTTTGGTTGCAGGAACTTTCTGAAGTTATGCAATGCCTTGTCAGGATATGGATCTACATATGGATCTACAGATATCTTTCACCAATTGACTGCATCTCTACTTTCCTCTCTACAGTTCAAGATGTTCCATTTTGAGGGGGGAGTGTTAGAATATGTGCTTGATTGGCTCCAACTCAAGCAGCTCATGTTTAGCATGCCATGTCCTCAGCTCACGTTCAGCAGCCTTCTAGATTCTAGCTTCTTCTAGTTCCTTCTTCTGTTATACAGTTTGTTAGATTTTAGGCTATAAATAGACTACTGTATTCACCTTTACATTCGAGCATTTGATGAATAATAAGTATTCTACGTATTCCTTCATCAAGTTCCTTCAATATGTTTTTATATTGGATCTATTCCTTTTTATTTTCTTAATATATCCTTTCAAATTCCAATGTAACCGTACATGAAATGAAATGAAAGTTCCCTTTCTATTTTTTAATTAATAAATTATAGAATTTAGAATATTTTTCTTTCTATCAAAATAACTCGGACATATCTAGTCCAAAATTATTTTTTCTTGAGCCCAATTTTTGTTATTTAATACGAGTTACAAAATGATTATAATATTTGATATATTTCATCAACTTCTATAATACTTAAATATTCTATCGAAATAAAATTTACGTTAAATTCTATAAAAATACACATAAGACAATAAATCCTTTATGAAAATAATTGGGCTTAACTTATCACTTAACTTTAGGATTTTAGTGTGACAACAAGGCTAGACATTGGCTATTCTATTTTCTAAATAACCAACATTAAACTTATGCCCATTTGAAAATAGTTGGTTAAAATTTGGGGTGTTACATTTTTAATATTCACTAATGTATTATTAGAAATTTAAAAACGATACATAATATGCCCAGAGCATCTTATCAGGGTTTATACTAGGATTTTATTGGATTCATGAGCTAATGATAATAAAATTGAAGCTAAATAGCTGTATGATTTATTAGCTATATTGGCTGCAAGCCAGCATAGTAGCTCATGGTATAGTGCAATGTTCTCCACTGAAGCTAGGGATTCTGGTTATGCCAAATAACTTCCACCTGTCTAGTTGTGAATGGGTATTATATTAGTTTTATCTAGTTTTCTTCTCTATTTTGCTAAGATGGGCTTGATCCGTACTTTTACCTTTTTACTTGCAGTGTGCTGGCAATAGAAGAACCGCCATGAGCAAAACTCGCAAGGTTAAGGGAGTTGGATGGGATATTTCTGCTATAGGAAATGGCAAGTACATTCTGAAAAGAATGAATTTTGATTCTGTTAAATTATGTACTTATCTAGAAAATGTTGCCTATAAAAGAGAGCATTATATGTTGAAGTCTCCTATATATCAAGCATTATAGCTCTGAAAGTTCTATATCTTTAATTTCTCAAAATATGTTGCATGGTAAAATTGTTATATTTTGCATTGCAGTAGCTGTCAAAGTAAATGATTGTATTCTTTACTATGTGGGCTGGCAGATGCTATGGCCCTTAATGGGTTAGGAAGGCATTTAAAGTAGTTGAGATAAACTGATTCAAAATGGGTTTCGCCTTTGTCTTAACAGCGAGCTTCTAAAACTTCTTATTATATTAGATCAGTGAATTTTGTTGGTTCCTGTTCCTGTTCCTTAATTTCACATCTTTCCGCATTTTGATTTCAGCTGTCTGGGGTGGAGCTAAATTAGCAGATGTTCTCGAACTGATTGGAATTCCCAAGTCCTCACGGATAACACCATCTGGAGGAAAACATGTAGAATTTGTAAGCATTGACAAGTGTAAGGTAATCACTCGTTCCACTCCTGGTCATATCACTTTTTGGTCACTGCACAACATACTTGATATAATGATGTCACAATATGAATGCAGGAAGAAAATGGAGGCCCTTATAAAGCATCAATTCCATTAAGTCAGGCCACAAACCCCGAGGCTGATGTTTTACTTGCTTATGAGATGAATGGAGAGGTATTATATGCTTGATTATGTGACAAACATGTTTAGTATATAATCATTAATCACGCTGCTCTCTCAATGAACTCCAAACGACCCATCCCTTCCATGGCATGACTCTACCCGAAAAAATGTTCTTCCTGTTCTTATGTGATTTATCAAATCTTATGGTAGCTTTTTCTCTTAATGTAGTTATATTATGTGCTGTGATGAATCAGGACTGCATTATTGCATGTAGGATATATGGGATAGAGAACTGATCACATATGAATGTAGATGTTAGAACTTGTAAACTTGTTGATACACTTGCATTTTCTTAATTTCTACATTTTTTACTAAATCAATTCAAAGGAAAGATCATTCTTAATATCTGCATGATTTTTATTTTTCTTTTTCTTTCTGTGTTACTAGATTCATGTGAAGTCACACGCGCGCGCGCGCGCACACACACACGCACACACTCTCCCTTTAGCTTTCTACCTTGATCTCCATCCATGTGTGCACATTGGCTATAGGTATTTACATTGCCCCCTATGTTTTCTTTACATAGATTTAATTTGATCAAATAAAGTACATATTAAATCAAGCAAATTGAATGTCCATTCTGATTCGATGAAATTCTTACTGATTTAAATGGAGCCACTAAGTTTCTCTCTCTGCTTTCAAGTATTTTATAGTTTATATTCTACTTGAACTTGATCATCTGATTGGTAGCCTTAAGTCCTTCCTCTTAACATGTTTGATGAACTTGGATCTGTATTCTGTTGGCATACATTTTCTCTGCTCTATAGGTTTTTACTATGATAGAGTTTAGCATCATCTTCCTTTCAATTTTCTTTCTTTTTCTATCTAATCTTTGTGTTCTGGATTTGCCACAATGCAAAGCCTCTTAACAGGGATCATGGATACCCGTTACGGGTGATTGTCCCAGGTGTCATTGGTGCTCGTTCTGTCAAATGGCTTGATTCAATCAACATCCTTGCAGAAGAATGCCAGGTTGAAATTTATCTATAATTACTCTGAAGAATGATTGCATCTTCTTTACTAAGCTTTATGAAGTTTACATTGTGCTGCGTAGGGATTCTTTATGCAAAGGGATTATAAAATGTTTCCACCTTCAGTTAATTGGGATAATATCAACTGGTCTACGAGGAGGCCACAAATGGATTTTCCTGTCCAGGTATTTACTTAAAATGCAGATATGCTCTTTATCAATGGATCTGTGTAATAAATAAAACAAACATTCATTCAAAACTGTGTTGTAATTCTTATAATCTTTTGCACGTGTAGCAGGTATATAGTCAAATATGAGAGGAGGGAAACTACTTATTAATATGAAATATTCATTGTTTAGAGCCTTCTAAATACTTTTGCAATGTTATAGTGCTCTTGAACCTCCTTAGTCCGAAATGCTTTTCCTGTGTTCCATTAGCCACCGGAATAGGATAAAAAAATAATTTCTAAGTTATAACTATTTGCTTTTCAGTTTAAAGATGGGAAGGAAAAAAAATATTAGATAATGTTTGGCAAGAATTTATACACATAGAAATGAGGGGTGGATAAATGGGTATATCTTTTGGGTCCACGAAATATGTGGATAAAAAGTGGTTTGACTTTTAGCAAGTGTTATAAACAGTTGTTTCCATGGGTATAACTTTTGATTTTTAACAAGTGGTATAAACAGTTGGGAAACATACTATTAAGTAAACAAGCTGGAAAGTTGTTGGAAGCACTATTTGCTTATAT
Source organism: Fraxinus xanthoxyloides (assembly GCA_903798325.1). Taxonomy (NCBI): domain Eukaryota; kingdom Viridiplantae; phylum Streptophyta; class Magnoliopsida; order Lamiales; family Oleaceae; genus Fraxinus; species Fraxinus xanthoxyloides. The sequence goes on along the minus strand of CAIGRL010159254.1, from coordinate 5,776 downwards.
TATGCGGAAACTGCTACCAGCCTCTTTATAATGTTTTAAAGTTTCTTGAAGACTATTTTTTAATTGATACTCAAATTTGCGCTGCTTGCAGTCTGCCATATGTTCTCTGGAAGATGTAAATGTGGTAAAACCTGGAAAGGTCAGTATGCTATGATACTATTATGCTTATGCACCTTGTATAGCAAGAATTTATGGCATTATATGTCGCATTGAATTTTCTATACTGCTTTTCATGTTTGCAGCAATCAAATTTCATTGATACATTATGTAAGCTAATGACATTTAATTAAGACACTCTCTTACTCGTCACTTGCTTGTTTAAACTTTGGTTGTATGACATTTTAAAGGAAAACAGCTGACATTATACCCAAAGATGGTGACCTTATTGTATTTTTGTTTATTATGAAGCGGTTCAGAATCAAATTCTGGTATGCGTACCATTAATTGGTACCATTATCTTATTGAATATGGACTACAATAAAAAGGTAATGTGTTTATTATGAACAAGGAAGGGAACAATCTTCCTTTTATAGAGAGATTACAACTACTTGATACACTTATAGATTACAACCAAAAGATAAGCTTTATCACAACAACCATGAGATAAGAATTATCACAGCAAACTAAATCTACAATAAAAATAAGTTACAACAAAAATAAACTACATCTACATCTATATATCTAGATTTCTAGAAATCGTAGATTACAGCAAAATTTCCCTAAGAATTAGGTAACAATCAAATCAGAATTTATCTGATTTGATCAAATATTCTCAACACTCCCCCTCAAGCTGGTTTGAAGATGTCATTCATGGCCAGCTTGCTTACTAAACCATCAAACTGCTTCTTTGGTAATCCCTTAGTGAGTATATTTACTACGTGTTCAATCGTGGGTATATAGGGCATAACAATGAGTCCGCTTTCTAATTTCTCCTTGATAAAATGTTTGTGAACCTCTAAATATTTAGTTCTATCATGGAAAACTCGATTGTGTGCAATGAAAATTGTAGCTTTATTATCACAAAAGACCTTCACGAGTAAATGATTAGTAGCTTTAAGTTCTTCGAGTAGTTGTTTAATCCGCAAAACTTCACAAATGCCATGGGCTACTGCTCTAAACTTAGCTTCAACGCTACTTCTAGCCACAACATTTTGTTTTTTACTCCTCCAAGTCACAAGATTGCCTTCAACAAAAGTACAGTATCCTGAATTTGATCTCCTGTCGGTTGCAACTTCATGCACAATGCACAGTTGTGCTGGATTTTAGCCCTCATATTACTACCATTAAGGAAGCAATGAGGTCTTTAATGTGATCCCCTACTCACTTGCTCGTGATACTTGACACACTTGATGAAGTAAAATAGATAATGGACTACAAGCTAGTGATACAGCTACTCTAAGGAGTGGATTATATTCGAAGCCATGGATTCAATGAGGTCTTTAATGTGATCCCTGTGCCCATATTTACTTGAGCTCAGGTGATACAACCATGGATTCACGTAGTGCCCAGTAGATAAAAGAAAGATAACAGAAGAGAGAATTTGTCATATCATATCATGACACTCATGCATCTACACACGTCCATCATATTTCGTTCACCAAGTGTGCTATGGTAATTCTCTTCATTTCCCACTTTTTCAGAATATTATGCTTCGTGGGGCTAAATAGAATCTAGAAAGCACAATTAGGATTTAATGCCTGATGGCTTGGAGTTTTCTTATATACCAGCAGTAGATATATTGATCTCTAAAGCTCAAAGTCACGTGTAGGAGAAATAATATACTTTTGTTCTAAATAATAACCCACCAATTCTCTCTTTTGCAAGGATGATAATTATGTTATGAAATTATCGTATTTTCAATGAAATAAAAAGTACTACTTTTATCCTCTGTAGTTTGACCTAAAACTTCCGCATCATTTTTGTATAATAGTGCAAGAGTGGATTTTAATGTAGCATTCTGCCCAGAGTTGATAAGGGTACCCAATATCATGGTACACCTACTAGTCTATAGGTACACATACCCAATTCTTTTAAGTTACAGATTCAGTGATTTAGTACCCGTACCCATGAGTCACTACATCAACATTGTTTTACAAAAGAGAAAAGAGAATGTTTCGTTCATAAAGAAGTATATTATAAAAATTATGCTAAACGTACATTCTTGTGTACACTTCCTCTTACGTGGCATAATTTAGGCAGGGAAGAGAAAGTGTAACGCCCCAAAATTTCACAAACCGCTGGAGTGTTGCCAAAAATTCAATTTCTTGCAGAACAATTAAATAATATCCTTAAATAAAAAATATAATTGGAATATCCATAAATTTAAACTAAACATGAAAGCATAACCACAAATTAAATAATTGTTTTTGAACAATTAAAACTGACTAATAATTTAAAGAAAGAAAATGAACTTAATATTTTATATCTTTGATCCCTCTTAGCAGTCCACATCACCATCCGTCACAGTTCAAATTGACCCGAACTAACCTGTAAAATTTTGTAAGAATGAGTATTTAAAAATATACCTAGTAAGAACTGTACATAATCACGATAAAATAACACTTCATACCGCTCTTCTCTTATGGAGTATATCGGTGACCAAGCGACACACTTATCTTAGGTCATCTTAAATCACATAGGATCTCATATCTCTTAATAAAGAACCCGAAGACCCATCAACAATTAATGCATAAATTATTGAAAATAAAAATATATGAAAACATCAACTTGCACAAATGTATCTTACCTTAATTGATCAAACGAGCTTTTGAAAAAAAAATATACTAGAAATTTACAGTTGCTTTATATGAAAGCTGCCGTGTAAAATTTATTTGATGGTGAATTGTGGACAATTGCATACTATTTATAGTTGAAAAATTTAGTGGTTGAGTCATGGTACAATTGGGATGGAAAATCGTATTTATCAAATTTGATAAAAAATGAATTTTTAGTAAACAAATTACAAGATTACATGTGTACAAAATACCTATCACAATAAAAAAGTGATTATAATCCTAATACGTGATAGTGATGACAACTTTTAACTTTAAATATAATTCTAATAAAAAATTATTATCCCACATCCATTCCTTAGATACACGTGGCTATTCCTCATCCCAATTCACTTTGATATAAAAAAATAAATAAATTACAATTTTTTTGAACTTCAATATCTTGAAACTAACTTATCCAAATTAACTTTTTCTCGAGCCTAATTTACATGATTAATTACGAGCTATCCAACGAGACTCATATTGATATACTCTGTCGCTTTAACAATATCTAAAAACTTAGCCCAAAATTTGAAGTTAATACATATATCACTTTAGTCCCAAAACTTTTCAAAATAATAAAAATATGGCATGTAAAATAATTAAATTATATTCTAAAATTTTCGGGGCATTACAGAAAGATTGTTGGAAAAATTTAAGGAGATGATGATGCCATGTGACAGAGTGTAAAAGAAGATGTACATAAGAGCGTACATGCAGCATAATCAATTATATGGGTCTTGTAGACTATTTCCATTGAAATTCAAGTATCGCAAGACAAGCCGAGCTGTCTAAGTAAGTTGTGTTTTAAATTATGTTGTAACTTATTTTCTTAGAATTAGACATTCTATATTAAAGGCTTGGCAGCATAAGAAACTACCAAGTTGCAACAGAAATGAAAGAAACTATATGTAAATTAGTAATATTTCAAAAACCATAGCGGAATACTTAGCAATTAATTCATGGTAGTAGTAGCATTACCCCGTTGAACTGTAGTAGTACCATAACCAATACCCACCAAAATGATCTAAGGCTAGAACCAGAAAATGGAGAGGATAATAGAGGGCAAAACAATCCCATAACATCTACACCATCCTATGACTATGAGTGTTTAAAAAATATCAGAAAATATCGAAAAATGGTTCAAAAAAGAGAAAAAGAGGCCTAGAGCATGCACATGGAAGTGAGGTTAGCCCATAACGCACAGATCCTAGTATTTTTCTCCATGTGTGTTGCTTACCAACAGAAATAGAATAGTAGAATTTAAGACATGACTCAGATAATTTTTTATTTTTTTGAAAGGTCATGACTCAGATGATTGGAACTCTTTCTTGAACTCTTCATAAATAAATACATCTCAGCTTCCACTAGTAACCAAAAACTCAATGACATCATCCACCTGTGTCCAGGAACCCAATCTTTTAGTTACTATCTTCGTGTCGACACGGACTCATTGACACGTAAATTAAAAAAAAAATGTAGGAAATGATATGTGGGGGGGCATGCTGAATGAAATAATGTTCAAATATGAGGATTGAGTCACTATGTTAAGAAATTTAATGATATATCTTCTTTTGCTCCAAACGTGGTCAGTATGGACGAACTTAAAATTGAACTCTTCATCGAGGGATTACACCCAGAGTTGAATTGAGATGTAAGAATGGAACAAGCTCAAGGAGTCACTTTGTTTAGTGATAGAACAAGCTGAATTAGAGATTATTAAAATGCAGGAATTCCAACGTTTCAACCAAAAGCTTTGTCCTCATCACCAAATGAGAGTAATGGCAGTGATCAGAACAAATCCAAATGGATTGGACCTGGGAAGACATGATAATAATTTTGCTTCGAATAAGGAAGATAAAACAGAGGATTCAATCACACCTAGAACAGTCACGAACTGTAATAACCATGAGAGTGCACACATTGGTAATTGCCACTTTTGTAAAAGAATTTGTTATTTCTGCAGAAAATTCAAACATTAGTGCGCCATTAAACCTCTACTCCTACAAGAGTATTATGCTTTTGTCGGATAATCGTCAGAAGCAAAGGATACTCACGTGTGGTGTCAGGTATCTAATTAGTCGGCGGTAGACTGACCATTACTCTTTTCTGGTATAACATATTTGTCTATGCATCCAACCCTAATATATTCATATGGAATTAAATTCAAGAATCTGAAATGAGAGAATAATACCTAGAACTGTTAAAGTGGATTTTGTTTTAGCTGCTTTTGAGTACTGCACTGGTGAAACTCTCTTATTTTTAGATAGGCTCGAATATTTGATGAACTTGATGGAAATAGATTAGTATGCACAACAATTTGGTCATAGTGCATTTTAAAATTCAGAGTCCAAAAAGGCATAACAGCATAAGAATATTACTCCGCCTACATTTGAATGTTCCCAATGATTACTTCTTTCCAAAATCATTTTTTCTTTTTCAATAATTTGCTTACTTTGAAGTGATTGAATGACTACATGGGGTCTTGACCATTGATTTATACATAAAACTGAAAAGTTCTGTTGAGCATCAACTCTTTTATTCACTATAATCAGCGTTAAATCGTAGCAGAAAATAATCAATAGCTGATGAATGGGGCAGTTCATGTGGCTCTGTGGCTTATAATACCATGTATGTTGTGATGATGCTCTGAAGTATTTCCCTTTCTTTATGTCGGTTTCAACAAAAATTTCAAACTAGTGAACAATTTGGGCACTGGTGTGCAGTTGCTTCCTGCTTCCAGAGTATGAGGCTTGGTTTGTTGTTGGTTTGCTTACTTGAACTGTCCCGAGGGTAAAGTTACATTAAGGTATACTGTGTCATTTGTCACTTTTCAGATAACTATCAAGGGTTATGCCATATCAGGTGGTGGACGTGGCATAGAGAGAGTTGATTTGTCCATCGATGGTGGCAAAACCTGGATGGAAGCCTCTAAATTTCAGAAAGCTGGCTTTCCTTACATCTCTGATGATCCAAGTAGCGACAAATGGGCATGGGTGCTTTTC
>CAIGRL010159220.1:0-13360 GCA_903798325.1 Fraxinus xanthoxyloides | reverse complement strand
GTAGTGGCAGAATCAAGTACGCACACAAAAAGGAAGGACTCGGAATGATAAATGAAGATGCTCCGCCAACCTCATCCAACTTCAAGATCGCTTCACCACCGACCCTACCAGAACCAAACTCTCAAAGATATCAAACCAAAGACTCCATTAATAGTCAGTAGGACTAGGATTTGAATGATCTCACTTACCTAAAAGCCAAACGACACTGGACACAGTTCAGCAATTCATTACCAATTACTCAGAAGACATTTGTACAAGAAAGGTCACCTTAACAAATGGACACTTAGGCAAAATTAAACGAGCTACTTGGAGACAGTTGACAAATAATCTTTAACCAGTTATCCTGTGAAGCATTTAACAATTACAAGATGGTATGCCAAACTTGATAGTAAAAAATCACTTATCAACACNCGCTTCACCACCGACCCTACCAGAACCAAACTCTCAAAGATATCAAACCAAAGACTCCATTAATAGTCAGTAGGACTAGGATTTGAATGATCTCACTTACCTAAAAGCCAAACGACACTGGACACAGTTCAGCAATTCATTACCAATTACTCAGAAGACATTTGTACAAGAAAGGTCACCTTAACAAATGGACACTTAGGCAAAATTAAACGAGCTACTTGGAGACAGTTGACAAATAATCTTTAACCAGTTATCCTGTGAAGCATTTAACAATTACAAGATGGTATGCCAAACTTGATAGTAAAAAATCACTTATCAACACGAGTACATGCAATCTTACATTGTACAGACACTAACAACGAGCTAGCATAGCGTCAAGCTCTGAGATGGAAAATATAAAACAAGATTTCGTCGCATTACTGAGCATACGCAAATAGTGATGACTTATAAAAAACAAAGGGTCGGATCCGCTTTGCCAAAATTCATCCACCCCTAAAAAGAATGAAATCCTTAATAAACGTACAGAAGAAAAAGTGAATTTTAATTTAAATCAGCAGAGAAAATTCCAAACAAGCAAAAGAATTTTCGTTTCAAACTGGCAACAACTCAATTTCATTTATTTATTCAAAAAGCAACTAAACAAGTTTTCATAATTCATTAACTGACCTGTGATTCATATGTTTTAACCAATCATTTCTCTGTCACCAGCTGTCACTGGACCCACTACTCCTTTATAATTACAACACCAAAAACCACCCTTCAACACCACAAATCCCAATTCTCTCCTGCCTAATTCAATTTCTGTTCCTGCTCCAACTTGCAAATTTCAAAAATCCAATGGCGCAAATTAGTATTGCAAAGTCCCTCCTGCTAGCTTATGCTGTTGTTGCTATCTCTGCAGCAGCTGTTACTGTTTCTGCTCAGGAGCCAGCTCCATCCCCTGATGTTGGAGATGCATTCTCTTTGCCAGTCTCTGGTGCCATCATTGGGACATCTCTTTTGTTCTCACTCTTCGCTATTTTGAGGCATTGAGTATCAAGCTATCTGATTTTATCTTGTATTTTCTGTTCTCCTTTTGATTTTGGGTTTTCGGGTGTGGATTCAACTATGGATTTGTTATGATATTATGTAATTTCTATGGAGTATCATTCTCGGGTTTATTATATTCTTCTGTATGCATATAGAATTATGAGAGAATAAATTTGATTCCTACTTACAAACTGTGGCTGTGCATTTTCTTGTTTGCGGAATTTCTTATACTTCTCAACCTTTCACCTACAGGGACAACCTTAGCACAGATCCTAGTACTAGTAATAAGATTCAAGTCAAACTGTAAAAACCAGTCTATTCTCCAAGGACAAGTCTGATTCAAGGTAATCAACACTAGATTTTAACTTACCATTCTCTTTTAATCTCATCTACTTATCCAATCCTTTCATTTAATTCTGGTACATAGAAAAGGAGATTCAATCCCTTCAACCTCAAATTAAAAAAGCTGTTTCACCTGTACAAGTATTGAACTTATCAAACCTAAGTCATGGAGATATAATGAATGCTACCACAGATTATTCTTGATCTATACTAGGTCAGCAAGCTGTAATGGTGTTTCTACATTAATTGATGTAACTGAATGAAGATAATGTTATTATCAACTTCATGTAAAACACAAATATTGCAATATTGAACCAAAAGATTAATGCGCAACTACCAACAATCTCGATCCATTAATTACGATGGTGCTTCATCGGCCATGTACAAACGGTCAATGAAGTCAATAATGCACTGAAAGAGCATTTTATTCATTTCAGTAATAATCATTATTGCTAAACATGGATCTACTACTAAATCCATTGGACCATGACTATCATGGCACAATCAAGTGCACAAAATGGAAGGAATCAGTATGATAAATGATGATGGTCCAGCAGCTCCACCAACCTCATCAAACTTCAAGATCACTATCACAACCTTACAGAACCGAACGCTCAAATTTCAAACCAGCTGAATCCATTAATCGTCACTGGGATTTGTATTCGAATAACCTCACTTACCTAAAAGCCAAATGACACTCTGCACTGTTCAACAACTACTCTACGAATTCTCTCTCTAATTGCATTGGATCAGTCAAAAGATAATTGTATAACTCATTAAGAAAGGTCACCTTCACAAATGGACACTTCGGCTGCACAAAGGTTCATCCCGCCAGTCCAACGAGCTACTTAGTGACAATTGACAAATAATCTTCAACCAGTTATCTCATAAATCATATGAAAATTGTAAGATGGTATGCCAAACTTAATATTTATTGCACTGAATGACTCATTATTATGGATCACATATCATCACAACATTACATGTATTATCATGCTCATACATACGATTTTGCATCTAGAAATGCTCTTTATTATGCAAACAGCAACACTCAATCATTATAGCTAGAATAACCTTCAAATTGTCAAGCTACACAAAAGAAAATACAAAACAGGTTATTTCCCCTCTTGAGAGTCATAAAGTATCCAAATGTAGTACTATGGAAAGGGACAGGTCCATTTCGCCAAAATTCATCCATCCTGAATGAATCCCTTCAGAAATGAACTGAAGAAAATTCATAAATTTAAATACTTTAAATTAGTAGAAAGATAAATTCGTAAATTGCAGTTCAAACATCATTTCAGGCAATAGAGTTTTCATTTCAAACTCGCAACAAGTCAATAAGCCCTTGTTTGACCCCCATTTTTTCCATCAAAATATATTCTTGAATAGTGATTTGACTTCATTTCAACCACACATTCTTCAAATAACAAGTACACAAGTTTCCGTAATTCATGCAAGGGCTTTCCGAAACAAAAATCAGAATTTAAAAATTATACCCGAGAAAATTGGCAAATCAGATTGGACTATTAAAAATTATACCCTAGAAAATGGGCAAATCAGATTGGACTAACTCCATCTTGATGTTGAGAATTATAAACCGTAATTCTATTCATCGAGCGCATTCAATTCGAAAAAAGAAAAATAAACACTCAAGAACACACAAGATTTATAGAAGTCCACCTTAATGTGCAGCCGCAATAGTAATTCACTGTGATAAAAATAAAAATTTTAAAAAAAGAGAGAGAGAGAGAGATTAACAAGAGAAAATTGTACACCTATCTTCTCTAGCATCTCTCTCTCTCTTTTTGATGAAAATTCTAAAGATTAAGGATGGCTCCTTATTTATGAGATAAATTAAGGCAAAATCGAATTTGACAAGGACTCCAATTCTTTAATAGCATTTTATAAGAATGCAAATTCCTAAACAATTCTTAATGAAATGATCATATGCAGCATATAAAACTATTTTAATACTGTGTTAAAACCGAACTACCACACTATACAATGTTGAGATGTAAAAATCAATGTACTAGCTAATCTATGACAAAAGGTCATAAGCAGCATATAACGAGCTGGCTAGATATATAGATGAAATTCCAAGTAAAGATTCCGTCTGACATTATATAAAAACTAAGAATCATAAGCCTAGAAGCTTTTTCTTCTATTGGCTGCTTAGCATACTGTTCCAAAACGAATAACTGTACAAAAGTCTTTTTTCCTTCTTTTTCTCATTAATATTTATCCAGTTCACCATAGCAAACAATAAAGAACAAAAAGGTAAAGAACATGTCACCCAAATATCAAATTTGCAGTCTTCTTCCCCAACCCGATTAACAACCACAACATATATTTGGGATCTTAGCAGACTACTTCAATACCAGAGGAGAACAGAAAAAATCAAGCAACCTTGAACTTATTCGAAACTAAGATTAAGCATAAGCACAAATTTCACCACTTCACTCGCACTCGCACACAAAATATATGTTATGCATGCGCGTGCCCAAGAAGTGTATCAAGTGTCCTCGATCAACCAGTCCACTACATCAAATTATGGTAGATATCCCCAATCGAATCCACTAAAGCAGTCTGGACAAACACCTTGACCCTCACCCCACAACCAACACCAACCAGGTAACCCCCACAAAACAAGTTGTTCAAGAACACATGGCTAATGGAAAACCAGATGTCAACTAAAAAATCCGTAACAGTCAGTAAAACACGCCTTCATTTCTGGGTAATTGGCACGACGCTTGAAAATTATCTTAACATTTCGTTTTAAACACGAGCAAGGTAGAAAAAGGTTGACAAAACCAATGGCATTAGGTTTTTTATTCCATTGTACTAAGAGGAAGAAGATCATTTATCCATAAAAGGTATAATTTGAGTTCTTTTAATAGGTAACCAACACGATGTTATCAATTAGGAAAAAGGGTCACACAATCTTTTTAACACAATCAAGCTAACAATCAATGTCCAATGGCAAAGCTAACATGTAGTGATTAAAGAAACAAAAACCACAAATCTCAGATTCCAAATTCATTCTTTCCAAAATAGATCAGTAAAAAGTTTCAAATTTCATCCTGAAGAGTCAAGGTCAGCAGAGTTTCTCTTAAGAATCAAATGTTCTTATCACTTTTCAATTTCAACACAACAATCCAACATGCTACAGAAAAATTACAAAATTCAAGTCAATACATTGTTTCCTGGCAGTTCAAAACAAATACAGTTCTCTCATATCTACATCTCATAACAAGTTTAAGCAGTACAGCACGAGACCCAACAGCCCAGAAACGAAAAAGGCAGGCATTAGAAATTTGCACGTCTTCCAATGTCAAACCAACAATCACAAGCCACATTTGATAGATCTTAATAATCTACCTTCCGAAGGTCAGAAGTTCGGGGGATATGAAGTGTGCGATGGCGCGGCGTAGGCGGGGTAAAATGCGGAGCATATAGGAAATGGTAGGACGGAACAGAAGCTCCATCATCTCCAAGAAGTGGCTTAGGTTCCTCGTCGGCGTCACGTAAAGAGTCAGCGGCGCCGCTGCAGATATCATGGCGAAGAACAGATGCAGCATTATTTCTGTATATATAATGTATGTATTGATTAACAGTAGAGAAAATGGAGTTTTTGTAAAGAATGATGACGGTGGGATAATTAGATTGATTGATTGATGAGTTCAGGATCGCGGTGGATGTATGGTCGTCACGTTTTAAAATAAATAAAATTTAAATTAATCACATTTTAAAATAATACAATTTCTTTTACTTAAATGTAGAAAAAAAAAGTTATTTAAAAATAAAAATTAACTTTTTTTTTTTTTTGTGCTGATAATCGTAGATGTTCATATCAACTTGCGCGTACCAGACTAAAAGAAAAAAGAAAAAAAGAATCATTACTATGCAATCCAAGTTTTATTTTGTCCTTGTCTGTAACACCGGATAAAATCGAAGCGATATGGTGAAGATTTGTATGGCCCTTGTGCAAAGATGACCCGACATGCCCAAAAATAATAATAAAGAAACGAGCTACTACTCAGACTAATGCTTTCACACTTGTGCGTGCCAAAATCTGTACATTAACACAGCACAATTATGCAGTAAAATGGAAGTGACTACAGACGAAAATTGTGAACAAAATAAGTTAATTAGAAGTCAAACACACAAGAAGTTGCTGGCAGATTTGCCTTACATCCATCGAAGGATCAGATAACGATAGACTTCGAAGCAACGTTCTTGCTTCGAGTAGCCCCTCAGATATACTCTCTACAATCTCTTCATCACTTGCCATTAGAGATGCCAGTAACTTGGCACCAGCCATTTTTTCCTGTCAACAACAAAAAATCACTTTGTTAAGAAAAAACCACGTGGAAATTTGGCGGACAGAAATTGAGGTTTCCATCTTACGCGACAAAACATCATAAAGTGAAAGTGAAATCAGTTTTTGCTTAGATTCATAGCAAACCTGGCCTTCTGTACAAGATGTGTTCTTGAACTCTCAATTTAGGAGGTTTCAAGAGTTTAACAAAAAAACTTGAAAGAGGAGAGAAAATAAGTAGGTGAGCTCGTCAATATAGTTAACTAAAGAGAGCAGTTCAAGATAAGGAGAATGAAGCATTCAAAGAACTTCAACCCGATTACTACAGTCACATTGTTTCCAAAAGTACCTTGTGTGATCCTTCTCTAAGTGATTTCAAAGCAATGCTGAGGAGATCGGATGAATATGGAGAAACAAAAGACTTCAAATGGTATACTGCCGAGAAAAGAATCTGGATGCATGCAACCCTAATCTCGGGCTCCACCATTTCCTGCTAACGACAAACAGGTCGGTGAAACAGGAAAAAGCACGTCGGTCTTTCCCCAAGTACTTAATATTCAGTTATATACTTGTATTGGAATCTAAATACAGAGATTCAGATATTATGTTACCCTAGCAGATTGAATAACACGAGGAAGAATTTTCCGAACAAAGGGTTTCTTTCCAGCCCCTGATATCTTTTGACAGGCACTTATGAGTACGTTAGCCATGCATAGGCGAAAAGAGAGGCGAACTGTTGCCTTAGAGATGCAATCGTGTTTATCAGACTTGGAGGAAAAATCCTTCACGTCATTTGTTAATTGATGGATCACATATGTCAGTACAGAACCTTCGACAGCTGCATCACCTGCAGTCACTGCATCACCTGCAGTCACGTGCCACAGGTTCGATGCAGTTCAGCTTGAAGTATAAGAGCATGTTTGGGCTAAGCTTACTGAAGGAAAATTTACTTTTTGTTCGCAAACATGTTCAGATAATTTTCTCTTTTCATACCTCTAAGTTAAAAAGTTGCTTGTTTTAGTAGTAGTTATTTATAGCTTAAAAAGCTAACATATTTCAAACTTTGACCGATGAAAAAATTATTATAACTTATATGTAAACATTTTAAGTTTAGCAAACATGCTCAAAGTACTTGCATGAAGTTAAAGTTATACCAACAGAGTGGATGCCATTTCCAACATGGCAAGTGTCTTCCGAGTTTGAGACCCTTAGTGACTTTGGAGCTTGCAAATCAGTGCACAGCATCAAGGCCAGACAATCAATGCACCCGTGTTGTGCTTTGGAAACTGAAGCAGAAATATAAGGTTTTCAAGATGGCAGAATTAATAAGAGACTCAGCAGCACATAAAAGATATTTACTTACTTTCATCTCCGTCCACTGATGACCATGCTAGAATATTCTGAATTGTTTTTCTTATTCTGAACAAATCAGGATGCTTGTACACATCAATGCCTCTGACCTACATCGCAAAAAAGGGGGGAAATGAGAAAGTAGTAGATATAGAGAACAGTTTCTCAAGATTTATCATCATAAATAAAATGAATGCTCATGGGAACTGGAAAACTCACCATTAGAGATGTACAAACCGAAAATAGACAAGCTTTTATCATTAATACATCCTTAGCAATAGCAGCATATTCTAATTGAGAGGACATCATTGGAATTAGAACCTACAAATGACAAGGCAGGGTAATCGAGATCATTAATGTAACTTAAGAAGCATAGGCATAAACCATGGAAGAAATTATGGAGCCCATGACAAGGAACCAGAAAAAAAAAACACTTGAACGTAATAATGAAGGACGCTATCATGTTTCAACAATCATGTTAGAATGTGAAGCAATAATCCTCCTAGTAAGCGAGTGTTTGACACTCATTTTAATGGGAATGGAAATTTTGGAATAGTGATTCATGGGAGAATGTGTGGTGGAAAAGTGATGAAAATTTTTAGATTAGTGTGCAATATTATTTTATTTGAAGAATGTGCGGTTGAAATGAAGAAAGAGACCCTTTTTTTTTTTTTAAAGAGAATGGGTGCCAAACGGGGGCTAATTATGGAAAGGCACTAACATTAATGTAAAGTGTAAACCATATATTTCACAGCATGCTTAAATCTTTAAATCAAATTGTTGCATACATCAGGATGAATTCGCCCACATAGCTCAGCAGCGAGTTTCCGAACATCTTCAAATTCAGACTTACTCAAGGCCCTGAAGAAGACATCAATATACATAAATCAATTTCCTTTTCCAAGAAGTGATAATAAGTGTTTAATTATCAGGCGAACCTGTTTATCAGAAGCTCAACAACACATTCAGTACCCTCAAAGCTGAAATATCCTTTCTCTGTAAGAAACATTCATTTGGAGGATAGTTACTTTAGTATAAAGTTTAACAAATCAAAAGGCTTAGCATTTATTACTGTTAGCAGCAATTAGTCAATAAATTTCTACATATTAATTCTATATCAAACAAGATGTAACGCTGTTGGGATCACAGAAGTGTTTAATTGTTGTGTTCAACTCAATCGCTGTTTTTTCCCAAAACACCATCAAAGCCTAGGTGGGGTTTAAGGCTTCCACCAAGACCCAATGTGTGTGTGTGAGGTGGAGGTAGGGGCCGGGCCAGGCCGGGCCTGGGGTTTTTGGATTCCCAACCCTCCGTATTTATATGAAAGTGAGGTACAACACAATCTGAAAAATAGCTGTTTGAATTGTCACCCGGCATCTTGTCAAGGGCCACATTAAAATAATTAGAAAGAGAACTAAATAAATTCATCATATAAGAACTTGATAGAACTCGTCAGCCCACAAGGCCCAAATTAACTTTATTAATTAACTTCTTGGTGAGAGAGTGTAGATTTCATTCAAGCAGAGTGAAATGCATGTCATACATAAGCATAAATATGCTAGTGAAAAGTTCAAAGTATCAGCTTTATGGACATCAATACTGCTGTCAATGCACATGGCTCTAAAAATTCTTTCAAGGTGTGTGTGTTCCGAAATCAGTATGATACATCCACTGGAATGAACCACTAGGCCAGCATGGACAAAATAGAAAGAAACAAAAAATACATTAAAGTAAGAAAATCATACCATCAACCACACATTTTCTTTGGCCTTCACCATAAACAAGGGGAGAACTTAGGTCATCAAAAACTCTTAAAGGGAGCAGTCTGATTATGAGAAGTGGGCAAAGGTGACTAAAGAGAGAATGTTCCCATTTCATGGTGTCATTAATTGCGTCTTCCTTGCCTTGCCATTTGGAAAAGCTCTCATCAACTCTGCTCAAATCAGAACAAAAATAGAAAACATGCGTAAACCATTTTACCCTCATTAAAACTTTCCTTGCAAGCAACTATATAGTATGATAACAATTGACCAAATTCATTCCAAAAGTGAAATTTGACATGTATTGAATCAAAGCAGCAAATGAAATTCAATACATAGCAGTAAGAACCACATTGAAAACTATGATCCACCACGGTAATTGACTAGTCAACACAACACTGTCAAAAATTTATCCCAAACATGGAGATCTTGTTAATTATAAGATGTAGTCTCTACTTTGTCTTTTGAGACCATAACAGAAAAGGCAAAAAGAGCTTAGCCTTTCAAGATGAAAGAAAGATCGCTACATGTCATCTAGTGAACAAGTATGAAATTATAGTCTAATACATTGTGTTCTTCCAGATTCGCTTCAAAGCATCTTGGTTTTTCATAGCAGAAGATAACTGTGGAGAATTTTTAGTAACCTAGTTCAATTAGAAGAGAGGGCGAACACACAGAAAATACTCGTGAGCACAGTGAAAATGAAAAAAAGGGCCAAAAGAAAATTTACTAACATTTTCTCCCCTCTTGTATACAAGATAAGTCGATGAAAGACCACATTCGAAGCTTCGGCCAAATATTCACTTATATAGCTCAGAAACTTCACGGTAATAGCATTCGATGGTTCAGATATCATCTTGTCTATCAAGGGGCCAACCATTACATCCCAATCTTCAACCTGAAATTCTCACAAAATTATAGTAGTGAACTCTAGTGCTTCAAAACGAATTCGGTGCAAGGCAGTAAAGGCAGACGATAGGTTGTAAGGAGAACCAAAGGTGAGGGAGTGTGGGAGGACATAGAAGCAGCCAGAATTATAAGCAAGCCAGTAATTACAACACGTGAGATTTCAAAAGAGCTTATTCTGAGAAGTGGTTGGACTCGAGAGACTAGGAAGAGATCAGTTCAAGTTGGAAGAGGCTTCATTTGACCACATTTGGGAATAAAGAGGTAAAATGTTTTTTAAACAATGTTCGTAAATTTATGGAGAGCAGATTAGGGAAGAAAAAAATGCCCTAACAGCAACCTTTTGGGGAAGCTCCATCCTATATGAGTTACTCAATGGGCCCGTAGCAGTTGAAGATCATCTGAGGATACCTCCCAAGGAGAACAAGACATTAAAGGCAGAGCTTATGAAAAAGTGTAAGCACCAAACACGGGCTAAAGATGGCAGACTTCACTTTTCCAGGGTTACGTAACCCCGTGAGCAAAAAATGAAGAAGCTTTGGAAGGAAGAGGAGCAGGAGCATGAGAGGAGAACAAAATTGATAATATTGAGTAATTGATAGATATCATACCACAATAAAGCTAGGTGTATAACACGGAGACCAAGAAAATTAGAGTACAATCTAACTTACAGTTTTTGCCCACTCTGGCAGCAGCTTCAGCAGCCTATCAGCATCGACCTTCAACCCTATACGGAAACAAGAGCACGCTACATTAAAGACGTTACTGGATTCTTCTACTTTAGTAGTTGCTTGGTTGTGGGGGGGTACAAAAGCGGTTTGGACGACACTTTAAAGTCAAAGGATGATTAGAGCAAAATTCTAACCAGGGTTGGGAGAGGAATAAGATGTTTTGTGCATACCTTCTTCATTACCAGAAGAAGAAACTGCAGGATCTGGGTTCAGGCAGAGATTGCTGCGGAAGACAACAGTAAATTTGTAAATGTTCAACTACAAAGCCACTGTATTATAGTGAGGGCAAACACCTTTTATAAATAAATTGAAGAAAAGTTCTCCTTTTATCCTTTCAAATACTCCATGATCCACAGAGAAGGATTACACTACAAACTATACACTGTATTGTTCACATCATTTTGCAGGAGTAAGATATGAAAAAATTAATTATTATATGAAGGTACCGAAGACAGTCAAGCAGCTTGCACACAACTTCAGGTTTTTGTCTATGATTAATAAGCAAGGCCATCAGAGTACTACTCGCAGATAGCTGCACTTTTCCTTGTGTGGAGTAAAATAGACCAACTAGTGTGGACAATACTAATGCAGGGTCTGCAAGAACAAAAACAAAGTCATTGATGTCAGTAAAACAGTTCAATTTTGAAAGTTTTAATCCACAACAGGCACAAAGAGAAGGCAATTTCACATGCAAGAGACAAGCCTTTATTTTTCTGCTTCAATCTGTTGCTTGAAGAATTGAAGGGCATATAGTAACGTGTGTGTGTGTGTGTGTGTGTGTGTGTTGGGGGCAGAGGATATGATTATCCATTCAGCAAACAAGTGAACCTAAACACTATAAAATTGCAAATAGAAATATACATGATGCAACCTCACAGGCAAAGCTATATCAAAATACTCAAGGTATAATATTCTTTTCTGAAATATCCTGCCTATGACCAAGAGAATTTTAATGCACTATTTTTATCCAATAGAAGTTATACATCACCCAAAAAGACATGGACTAGAGACTCAGTGTTCAGACTAACCCATAATGGGAATCAAATTGGACGCCTGATTTTGAATAGCACAATTTTCATTTCTGAGGCATCCTAACAAGTGGTTTGCAATATCTTGCCTGCAAATTCATTTAAATGCAATTTAACAATAAGAATCTGAATCACAAAAACGACGTGGAAGTACCATAAAACCTTGTATCAACAGAAAGCAGTTACACATACCACATTTCTTGTGAGAGCACATTAACAGACCCAGATGATATGTGTATGAGATCTGAAATAACATCAACAGCATTCATCCTCTGTGCATCATTTTCAGAATCAACCCGCCTTAGTACCTCTTGCAGGCACCAAACATCTGGGCATCTGCCAAGTCAATAATGCATCACATTTGGAATAAAGATGGCATCTAACAAAACAAACCTGGCAAGTGAATAATAAACATACATGGAACAATATTCTGCAATAAGATTAACAACTGCTTTCGCTGCCACATCTCTCTCATCCAAAAGATGTAGAAGTGAAGGTAGAATGGCTTCCATTTGTCTATTGTCATCAAGATTGCTTTTCAACGTGTTCGTCCTACACATGACTGCTTTGAATATGCAAATTGCACCATCGATTACTTCCTCGTCGGCGCAGCTTAGCTATAATAAAACGCTCTTTAGTGCTGAACACATATGATTGCTTTAACGACTATGATATAAGCTTATAGAACAAAAATTACTCTATCGCATAGACATGGCCAGCATTGGCCCAGTGTTCCCAGCGAGAATGACTCCTAAAGATTGACGACATTAAAGATGGGAAAGTCCCTGGAGTAATTTATACTGGGAAGTTTCATATCATTAACTTTGCCCCGACCAATTTTAACAAGCTGAAAAGTAGATTTCCTAGTTGCATGGAAAATGCGGGCTTTTACAGGTTTTAGATTTTTTTCAAGGTCAACTTGGAAACTCATCAAGAAACATATGCTAACATCAGATCAGTCTAGGTTATATCACCCAAAAACTATGAGTATATAATAGTACAGCCAAAACAAAATAATGCAATTTTTCTACTATTTTGCAGATTTACTTGTCCTTGGAGGATGAGATTGACTAAGTGCATTAATCCAATGCAGCATTTCTCAGAGTTACTTCTAATAAACGATTTTCATTTAAAAGCAGTCACAGAACTTTACTTTAAGATAACTCGGCCAAGCACTCTTCTTCAGAAAGAGGAGCTCCAGCTCAAAAGCAAAGTCTAGAAGTGTTGAAAGAGTTAAGTTCATTCGCATTAGTTCATCCAAAGTTCCTTACCCAAATACAATCTTGGGCCAAGAGTTGCCAGCTTTTTTTGTTTGGGCAGGTAGTTAAAAGAAAGTCCTAATTGGTTCCTACTGGGACCTATAGGTTTATGGACTAAGATTGGTCCACTCTGAAAAGTTGAGTTTTTCGGTTCAATTTGAATTGGTTTGATCCCAATGCCTCCCCAGAAAGGGTTCACGAAAGGAAAACTGTCCAGCCTTTC
>CAIGRL010159196.1:0-13202 GCA_903798325.1 Fraxinus xanthoxyloides | reverse complement strand
TCGTTAGTTGATCAAATAATTGATTTTGACAATAATATTGACTGATTTTAAAAGGTTAAAATGGGGATTTTACATTTTTTAATAATAAAATAACCAAAATCAAATAACTAAAATTAAAAAACCATTCCACTGTCTTATTTTCTTATTTTCCCCCCACCCCAGCCAAATCTGCAAATCTGAGAAATCAATCTCTTCGAATCCTCAAATCCGTAGTGTTAGAAACATATTGCCCAACTATGTAGATCTACATAGGTCGGATTATAGATTTGAAGATAACAACCAATCAGAAATGGAGCTCCTCGATAAAAATGTGGATTTCCTGTTGAAATGATCCAAGACCATCTTGACCAAAGAGGAGAAGAAGAGATAAAAGATTGAAAAGAGATTAGGGATTTTCTATATGACGTCTAAGCAAGTTTCTGGTAAGATCCATTTCTTGTTGCTAATTTGCAGTGACACTTGTAGCAGTTGCTGCAGCCTATGTGTGGGTGAATTGTGATTGTCGACACGATGGAGGTGGGTGAATTTTTGTTCAATTGATTAGGGTTGGGTGAGGGAAGGTGGGGGTAAGTATTGGGGTGTGAAGAAGATGAACTGTTTCGGATGAAGTTTTGGGTTTTTGATTAAATGGTCAATTAAGATGAAGTTTTTGGCTAAATGCACAGGCAGAGTTCCTTAGAGCCACTGCCATTGCAACAGAGCGTACATTTGGTTATGGGACTCCATTCCCGAGTCTGTTGAAGCGTTCTCGAAATTCCAAACCCAGATTTACGAATTTGGGGTAAGGTGGGTGGAGAAGAAAAATGTGGAACAAGTTTTTAATTTTAATTATTTGATTTTGGTTGTTTTGTTATTAAAAATGTAAAATCACCATTTTAACCTTTTAAAATCAATCAACATTATTGTCAAAGTCAATTATTTGATCAACTAACGGTCAAACTAACAAAAACCATTTGTTACAGGTCGGAAATAAGCTCGCCGCCTCACCGCCACGTGTCAGAGAATGCAGTCCACGCCCTACCACGTAGGGTTCGAGGCGATGTCTCATGGGGACGACCCAATTGTACGTATCGAAGCAATCGCCTTAAGGGGCGAACAATCGCACGCCGCGGATGTTCAAGCCCACACTCTACTTCTGTCCTGCCGCAACTGTTTCACTCCGCCTCGATAGATATCTCCTCCAGCAAGATCTTTCCAAAGTCAAATCATTGACTGATGGAACGTGTGTCAGGGCTTAGACGGTCAACTTATACGCCATGTCAGAAAGCATTTAATGTCCGCCGCCTACGGATGGACGGATTGACGCCTAGGAGAGGACGACCCCTCTAGGATCCGGAGCCACATGTCCCACCATCCAACGGCTCTCCTTTCCCACTCTCTGGTATAAATACTCCCTCTTCATAATGAAGGAGGGAAGGAATCTCTAAAATTTACACTTTCTATGTCATTATTCTCTAGTCACTATATTTTCATACGTATCCTCAACAGCTTCCCCGGTGTTAGCTCTGTCGTCGGAGAGCCTCATCTCGATTAACTGACATATTTACTTGACCGTCGGAGTGTTCGCGACTGCTTTCACCCTCATCGGAAAAGGCCACGGGCGACTGACGGTGTGTTGCCACGTTCAGGAAGGACCATACGTAAAGACTTTTTCTATTGGCCACATTGGAACCATTTTTCGAGGTCAACAGATTGGCGCCGTCTGTGGGAAGCATACTTTAACCACGAAGTCTCCCCAGCCAAGAGCTTGTTCTAATATCCGGCTAAGGTATCCCCTTGAAAAAGGGACTCTTGAGCTACAGGGACGAAGACGCTAACCCAAGGAGGAAGAGGGAAATCTCTGAAGAAGAGATTTCTCGAAATGTGACGAATCGGAGGCCCTACCACCGGCATCGTCGCAGGAATCAAACTGCCCAATTAGCTGCCGAGGTGGCTAACATGGCCGCCAATATGAGAAATATCGCAGCTCAGAACGCCGCCATGCAAGAACTCCTCATGCAAGCGCAGAATCGAGGAAGCTTCCAGGCATCGCCAGGGGAGACTCTGAAGAGCTACCTAACTCGCTTCACTGATAAAATAACCTACTCTGAGCAAGTCACAGACAAGGAAGCCCTTTCTGCCCTGAAAGGAGGCTTGAACATGAACATACTGTTCTGGAGGGATGTACGAAGTAAGAACCCTTTGACGTACGACGGGTTAGTAGAAATGATGAAAATTGAAATTGTCAACGAAGAAATGATCGACCATAGAGCTGTCCAAGGGCTCCCACCTCCTCAGAGGCAAATTGTTAGAGGCCCTACTGCCCAGATAGTAAGTCAGCAGTGGACTCAAGCTGGGCATGCATTAGCTCCCACCTCGGGACAAGCGCTGGCCACTGCCACATTCAACGCAGTGCCAACGCTAGCTTATGAGAACAATGGACCCAACATCAGCAATTCAGCAAGGAACACTGGACGACCTTCAACCTCTAGAAATAGAGGGTGAGGCGGGGCGCCCAGAAATAGGCCCCTAGAGAATCCGTGGCCTTATTGCACCTTCCATCGCTACCATGGCCATCACACTAGCGATTGCAGGGATGCAAACCGACCATTGGACGATTCTCACAACCCAAGAGTTGGCCACTATCAAAATAATGTCCCAAGGCACACCTCTCCAAGGAGGAGAGAGATGAGACAACATTCACCCCGCAGTGATAGCAATGTCGACAAGGAATGGCCCCAAGGAGGGCAACGTCCCAGAAGAGGCCCATCCACCCCGGATGAACAACAACTCATCCGTGAGATAGATACCATCATTGGAGGGCCCCATATAGGGAGTGAATCAAAGAACGCCCAAAGGAACTATACCAGAGAGGCTAAAAGCCCACCTATGGCTAGCTACATAATAAGCCAGTCTTCACAAGGCGAGACCAAAGAGCCCATAATATTCACCCAAGAATACGTGGTGGGTGTGCATCTTCCTCACTGCGACGCCTTGGTGGTCCGAGCCGTAGTGGCCCGCAACGGGCTAAAGCGCATGCTGGTGGACAACGGCAACTCAGTCAATATTTTGTTCGGCTCCGCCTTTGATAAGATGGCAGTTGATCATGAATTAACGCCAATGATCTCGCTCATCTATGGATTCACCGGGGACAGCATTATTCCCAGAGGCAAAATTACCCTCGCCGTTGAAATGGGGGCTCCGACCCAAGTAGCACATCATTTCATTGAATTCTTAGTGGTCGATCACTATCCGCCTATCACGGGGTTTTAGGGAGGCCTGCCTTGAAAGAATTATGGGCAGTCACTTCCATCCATCACCTCTGCATAAAGTTCCCCACGGAACGAGGAATTGCCACTGTCCGAGGCGACCAAATGGGATCCAGGGAATGTTATCTCAATTCCCCGAGGAAGGCAAAACCACGAGTCAATATGGTACTACATCTTGAAATGACAGAGGTCACAGGAGGAGAGTCACTGATGGCGCCCGATGTTGTCTGGCAGATGTCCGGCCTGAAACGTTCCTGGAGGAACTGGATCCTAAAGTGATTGAATCTGACTCCCAAGCTACCCCAATGGAGGAACTAGAAGTCTTCCCAGTAGATTTGCAAGACCCATCCAAGGTCCTCCAGGTCGACAGAGAATTGGAGGACCAGGCTAAGGAAGAATTGAAAGAATTCCTACGAAAGAATACGGATGTCTTCGCATGGAGGCATAAAGACATGATTGGAATAGATCCCAAAATCAGCTACCACCACTGACAAATCAGTCCGAACTGCACCCCACATAGGCAAAAGAAAAGAGCCTTAAATGCCAAAAGGTATGAAGCTCTGAAAGAAGAGGTAGGAAAGCTCATTGACAATGGCTTCATTCATGAAGCCAATTATCCGAAATGGATTTCAAACCCGGTTCTTATAAAAAAGCACAATGGTAAATGAAGGGTCTGCATTGACTTCTCTAACCTAAACCAGGCCCGGCCAAAGGACAACTTTCCACTCCCGCGAATCGACCAGCTGGTGAATTCAACCGCTGAGCACGAATTACTAAGCTTCATGGATGCCTACTCAGGCTACAACCAAATCCCTATGTTCCCAGACGACGAGGAAAGCACCTCCTTCATCACTGATAGGGTTTTTATTGCTATAAAGTGATGCCCTTTGGACTGAAAAATGTTGGACCCACCTATTAGAGGTTGGTTAACAAGATGTTCGCTGACCAACTCGGAAAGACCATGGAAGTTTATGTGGATGACATGCTAAAAAGCTTCCGAGCTGAAGAGCATATCAAACACCTGGAGGAAGCTTTCCTAACCCTGAAAAGATACCACATGAGGTTGAACCCCCTCAAATGTGCTTTCGGCGTGGCCTCAGGCAAGTTCTTGGGATACATTGTAAATCAGAGAGGAATTGAAGCCAACCCTGAGAAGATCAAAGCCCTGGACAAAATGAGATCACCACAGAAGCCCAAAGAGGTACAGCGACTTACCGGCAAAGTGGCCGCACTCAATCACTTCATCTCTAGGGCCACTGAAATGTGTCTACCTTTCTTCAAAGTCCTCAAGGGGGGTAAGAAATTCCAATGGACTCCGGAGTGCGAGGAGGCGTTCCAAGATTTGAAAAACTACTTGGGCCAGGCGCCCCTTCTCAGCAAGCCAAGGGAAGAGAGCCCCTATTGCTATATTTGGCTGTAGCCGAAAATTCAGTTAGTTCAGTTCTTGTGCGAGAGGAAGAGGCGCTCCAACTACCAATCTATTATGTGAGCAGAGCTTTATTACCCACCAAGGCGCGTTACCCAGACATGGAGAAATTGGCCCTCGCACTAGTTACCACTTCGCGGAAACTGAGGCCATATTTCCAAGCCCACAGTATTCATGTGTTAACAAACTTCCCACTAAGATAAGTCTTGCAAAAACCAGACGCCTCGAGAAGGCTACTAAAATGGGTCGTTGAGCTCAATGAATTCGATATATCATACACACCCTGGACGGCCATCAAGGGTCAAGCCCTAGCAGACTTCGTCGCCGAGTTTGCTAAGGCACCAGAGATCGAAGTGGACATGGAGCCAACAAAACCCCCCACTTGGAATCTCTCCGTCGATGGCTCCTCGGGAGAAACGGGCTCCGGGGCAGGAGTTGTGTTGGAAAGCCCAGAAGGACACAAGCTAAACTGCGCTGTTAGGCTTGGATTCAAAGCCTCCAACAACGTGGCTGAGTACGAAGCCCTTCTGGTAGGACTCCGTTTAGCAAAAGAATTGTAAGTGAAGAGGGTAGTTATTAGCAACGATTCCCAGCTGGTAGTGAACCAAGTAAATGGAAACTTCGTGGCCAGAGACAAGCACATGGCCGCATACTTAAAACTGCTGATGGAATCTCTATCCCACTTCGAAAAAGTTGAGCTGATTCAGGTGCCCCTAAAAGATAATTCCCATGCTGACACCTTGTCCAAACTAGCTAGCAGCAAGGATTCTGGACTGCTCAAAATAGTACCGGTTGAGCACCTGGCTGAACCCTCCATCAAGAGAGGTGAAGAACTTATGTGGATTGAGAGCACACTGCTAAGGATGATACCTATCCTAGCCTATCTGAAGGAGATGAATGTGCCGGAGGATGAAACTGAAGTGAGGAGGCTACGCAGGAGAGTCGCCCACTTCGTCCTACAAGACGAAGTCCTGTATAAACGGGGTTTCTCCTATCCTCTCCTCAGATACACGGAAGGGGAAGAAGCGAATTACATCCTAAGGGAAATTCACGAGGGTACCTGCGGAAATCACTCCGAAAGGCCAGCACTGGCGCATAAAGCACTCCGGCAGGGATATTATTAACCAACATTAAAAAGGGACGCAATAGAATTTGTGCACAAATGCGACAGGTGCCAACGCTTCTCCAACGTGTAGAGGCAACCTTCTCAAGAGCTTACTGTTGTGGCCATCCCATTGCCATTCGCCAAATGGGGCGCCCTACCCAAAGGAAGAGCAAACACTCACTTCGCCATTGTGGCAATTGATTACTTCACCAAATGAGTGGAGGCAGAGCCTCTGTCCAAAATCATTGAAGCAAACACTTCCAAATTTCTCTGGAAAAACATCATTTGTCGGTTCGGAATACCTCACTCCCTGGTTTCAAACAATGGCAAACAATTTGACAACAGAAGGATTCGGGACTTATGTGAGGAACTCGGGATCAGGAAACATTTCTCTTCACTTCACCATCCCCAGGCGAATGTCCAGGTTGAAGCAGTCAACAAAACCATAAAGCTCACCCTGAAAAGGAAACTGGATGCCTCCAAAGGAGCCTGGGTGGACGAGCTCCCCAAGGTCCTTGGGCCATCAGAACTACCTGCAAAATGGCCACCGGAGAGACTCCGTTCTCCATAACTTATGGAGCCGAGACCATGAGCCCTGTAGAGGTTGGCGTTCCTTCCCATCGCCGCATTCACTTCAAGGAAGTAACGAACGATGAAGTGAGGAGACTGGAGCTGGACTTCCTTGAGGAGAAGAGGGACGATTCACAGGTCAGGCTCGCCTCTTACCAATGTAAGATGATGCGTTTCTATAACGCCAAAGTGAAGAAGAGAGCGTTTCGCATCGGTGACTTGGTTCTTCGCAAAGTATTCCTCTCCACCAAGGACCCTGGCACGAGGACTCTAGGGCCAAATTGGGAAAGCCCATACAAAATAGCCCGAGAGATCAGACCTGGCACATATGCAATAGAAAACCTGGAAGGGAAGGCAACGCCCCATCCCTGGAACATCGAACATCTGAGAAAGTACTACCAGTAGGGAATGTGTAACCTTTGAAAGTAATGCAATTAAGTAAATGAACTGCTTCTCGTTTCTTCGTATTCCTTCATGCACATATTATAACAACCTCGTCGAGGTGCAAGCTCCTCCAAGGAGTCACCCCAAGGAAATATGCGTAGTCAGAGGTGGTGCGGGTGCCATCCCTGGCAAAACAGACGAATACTTATCATAACGACCTTGTCGAAGTGAAAGCTTCTCCAAGGAATCACCCCAAGGAAATCCGCGCAGTCAGAAGTGGTGCGGGTACCACCCCTGACAGAACAGACGGATACGTATTGTAACAACCTTGCCAAGGTTCAGAGGCAATTTACTAGTCCCATTTTATTAAATGGCTGGTAAGTTCAGAGGTGATTTACTTGTCCCATTTTATTAAATGGGTGGTAAGTTCAGAGGTGATTTACTTGTCCCATTTTATTAAATAGCTGGTAAGTTCAGAGGTGATTTACTTGTCCCAATTCATTAAATGGCTGGTAAGTTTAGAGGTGATTTACTTGTCCCAATTTATTAAATGGCTTGTGAGTTCAGAGGCGATTTGCTTATTAGATGGCTTATGCGAGTTAGCAAGAAGACAGCTCGAACCAACAACACTTGTACAAAAAATATGCTTCATTAGAATTCAGGGAAGGCCGAAGCCATTACATAAGAATGAAAACTGTAAGACTAATCTACGTGCACCACATCCTCGACTCCTCCCTGATGGGCTCCCTCCTATCCTTCCTCCTCCTCAGCAGCAGAGCGGCCCCCGGTAGGGCCCCCGAACTCCTCCTCCAAGAAAGTAATGTCCAGTTCGGGGTGCCTCTCACGCAGGCGAGTCATCACTCACTGGGCCGCCCAGGAGGCCCAATAGTTGGCAAAGTCATCGTACTCCGGCGTGGTGTGAAAATTATCCTTATAGCTCTACACCGCCGACTCGCCACCACCTTCACCTCTACTTTGAGGGAGTCAATCTCCTCAGCTTAGGCCTCAGTTAGCTTTTTTAGCTCGCGCTTCTCCCCATTGGCCTTCGCCAGAGCCTCCGAGGCTATTCTCTGATGCTCATTAGCATCATCAATCCTCTTCGTCAGGGCCGCCACTTGGGAGGTCGACTCCTGAAGCTCGTTCCTGAGCCGGTTAACTTGGACTTCAGCAGTGTCCAACTTTGAGGTGGTCGTTATCCACCTCTCCTCCACCTCCTCGGTCTCCTTCTTGGCCTTTGCCAACTCGGCCTCCCAATTCCCCGAAGCCTTCAACTTTTCCTCCATCTCATCGACCCTCTTCCGGAGGCCTCGAACTAAGTCATCCGTCGCGGCGCCCATACTTAGCGCCCTGGCCGCACAAGCATTACTGACAGCCAGCAGATCTTCGATCTCACATGAGCCGGCATGATTGGCCCAGTCCTCGGTCCAGTACTTGCTATGGATCCGGGCGGCGAAGGGGGTCTCTGGGGGAAGCATCTCTAGGACTGCTTCGGGAAGGTCATCATCTTTGCTCCCCAGAAAGTTTATCGCTTTGCTTCGGGGAGGGGCATTGGCGAGCCTGTTCTACATCTTCCTTGGCTGATCCCCGGCGAAGTAGGCTGTGATAGGCACAATGGCCTGGGAGACCGACGGGGCAGCAATAGTGACTCCGGCATCGCTGGAAGGAGGAACAGCTGAAGTTTGGGCCTCGGTGGAAGTCACGGACGGACCGACCCTCCTTTTCTTCCTCGAGACAAGGGAGGCTCCTTCCTCCGCCTTTGTCTCCTCAGCAGACTACGGGCCAGCTTTGCTGAGCGCAAGTAAACGCTCCAATTGCTTCTTGTAAGCAGCCAAGCTGGTCTTTAGAGTTTTCGCATCCGCGACACTTTGGCGGATGGAGGCCAAGTCAGGCCTTGACGACCTCTTATTCTCAAAGTCACCTGCGAAAGAGAGGAGAATGGTCAATAAATAATCCAGGAAAAAATCCTATTGAAAGAACCGAGACTATGCCCTTACCCTGATTCGTCATCAGTCCGTGTAGAACGAGGTGACGGTTCTTATCAATCAGCTCCTTGTAACTCCTCTCCGGTAGCGGCGTGCGATAGATCAGGCGAATAATGTCCCAATCCTCTTCGAAAATCTCACACCTTAGAAGGGAATCTACAAAGAACAAGTATTAAAACATGAGCAAAATTATTCAAAGGGAAATCAGTTCGGCAAGTCACTTACTGAAAGTAGAGTAGGTGGTCGGGACGGTCAGAGGCGCTATAGGATCATTCTCCATCGTATCCCATCGGCCCGATGCCCAAAACCAGGAGCTCTTCCAGCTCTTGACTGACGAAGGCGCCCCGTGTAGAAACGGGGAATGCGATCCCCAGGGAGCAAGGTAGTACCAGCCTCGGCTCTCATCCCCCCCGACAGTGACTTTTGGGAAGAAAATGGGGTGAAACACGCTAAAAGGCATGTCCACTCCAATGCAGCCCGACGCCACAACATCCATGTTCCCACCATCTGGAACCAGGAGTTAGGGTTGAACTGGGTTGGTGCCACCCCATAGGACCTAAGAACTAAACGGAAGAAAGGGTGGAAGGGGAGTCTCAGTCTGGCTCGGAACAAATGGTCACTCACTGCTACGCACCTTGGCCTAGGGTAGCAAGCTCTCTCATGGGGCTCGGGCAAGATCAGGTCAATGTCATGGGGGACCCTAAACACTTGCCTATAGCTATCTATCATCTCCTGGGTGATTTTCAAAGGGTATTTTGACACCCCCACTAAATGGATGTATCTACTGGGGAGGCGGGCCGTCTCCAGATGTTCTCCCGGGCCATAATGGCCCTGCTCAACTCGTCCACCGACACCACTATTGGTTCCCTCAAAATCGAACTCTCCTCATCTCGCCCCTCTTCACTCCCCCTCACAACAGATTGATCACTTGCCATCCCGAGGATAGAAATTTGAAAAGAAAAAGATGAAGTTTAAAAACACGGTTATTACCTAGTTCAAGTGGAGGAAACCTTCACTTTTTGAGTATGATTAAACGGCCATCGGAAATGTGGTCGATCACCGGAGAAGAAAGCAGAGAAATCGCGAAAGCTTTGTAGGTGTTATGAGATTTTCGCAAAGGTAAAAGTTTCAAAATGGAAGAAACGGGCCTTTTATAGGGGCTCTAAACTTGCCTCAACCGTAAGATGAGTCCCAATCTCATCTGGACCATCCAAGCAGGAGGCCTCAGGATCGCCGTTGAATACAAAAGTCACCTGGATGAGTGGACCTGATGGAGCAGTGAGGTTCACGCGCTGCTCAGACGCGTTGCTTCAAAATATGGGGAGCCGTCACCATCATTGTCATTTATGGCAAAGAAGCGTGTCTTGGAAGTGGCAGGTGCCCCCATCACGTGTATTGGAAAAACGCAAAGGCTTTCAAATCATTGGCGTGGAACCTAAGGTTGCTTCCCCAGAACCCATCGCTTCGGCCGCTTCAGATCTTGTGTTGCGACAGCTCCCCCCAGAATTGCCAACGCTCATTGCTTCGGTCGCTTCAAATTCTGCACCGCATCTGCGCTTAAGCAGCCCTCCACGGAATTGCCGACATCCAGTGATCCGATCGATTCCGCACACCACCAACTCGAACGAAAGTCCCTGTATTATATGAATATCCATACAAACACTTGTGGGACTATTGTTACGGGTCGGAGATTAGCTCGCCACCTCACCGCCACGTGTCAGAGAATGCAGTCCACACCCTGCCACGTAAGGTCCAAGGCGATATCTCATGGGAACGACCCAATTGTACGTACCGAAGCGATCGCCTTAAGGGGCGAACAATCGCACGCCGCGGATGTTCAAACCCACACTCTGCTTCTGTCCTGCCGCACCTGTTTCACTCCACCCCGATAAGATCTCCCCAAAGTCAAATCACTGACTGATGGAACATGTGTTAGGGCTCAGACAGTCAACTCATACGCCATGTCAGAAAGCATTTAATGCCTGTCGCCTACGGATGGACAGATTGACGCCTAGGAGAGGACGGGCCCTCCAGGATCCGGAGCCACGTGTCCCCACCATCCAACGGCTCTCCTTTCCCACTCTCTGGTATAAATACTCCATCTTCATAATGAAGGAGGGGAGGAATATCTAAAATTTACACTTTCTAAGTCATTATTCTCTAGTCACTATATTTTCATACGTATCCTCAACGGCTTCCCCGGTGTTAGCTCTGTCACCGGAGAGCCTCATCTCGATTAACTGACATATTGACTTGACCGTCGGAGTGTTCCCGACTGTTTCCACCCTCATCGGAAAAGGCCACGGGCAACTGACGATGTGTTGCCACGTGCAGGAAGGACCATACGTGACGACTTTTTTTGTTGGCCACGTTGGAACCATTTTTCGAGGTCAACACCATTCATTTGGATTTCAGTTGCGGACATTTTGAAAGGTTCGGTACCATTGGTGGCAAAAATGAAAGGTTTGGTACCGTGGGGGCACAAATTAAAAGTTTGGACAAAGTCTGCTACTGAATGAAAGTTTTGGTACCTCTGCTACAATTATCCCTAAAATATAATAAATCTAAACCCAAAAATCTTCCCTATTTTAAACACGCATTATCTAAAAATTCACAATTCAAAACATTATTTTTTTCCAAATAATGACTAACAAATAGGGATTTAGTGTATGTTCATTGATCGAAATTAGACTATGCTAGAGTTCTAACGTCAACCTTACCAAACAAATTATAAATGTATGTTTAGTACGGAAGATTTTTTTCACTAAAGGGCTTGTATGTATATACCATCTTATTTAGTCTTATACAATCCATGGCATGAATGTTGTATTTCGTTTATTAGATTTTTGCATTGTTTTAAGTGCATGTTTATCATCCGATTAAAATATGGATATTATCTCATTGTAACTTTTTTATGACAACTATTTTTCATGGCGTCACCAAAAACCTGAATTCACGTACTGATTACTCACGCTAGTATTGAATAAATTTAACTATTTTGGAATATTGAGAGAGTTACGGAAATCAAATTAAAGTGAGAACTGGTAGTTGAAAGTTATGGAAAACTAACTTCGATGTCAAATCATGTTCGCACATTTAAATTAGTCAATGGAGAAACAGTACATATGTACATGGTTTTTTTCCTCACTATATCTTGTGCTATGTCGTAAGAATTATCAAACAAACTATAAATGTATGCATGTATTGAATACTACGTTATTTATAAGTAACAGAGACATATCCAATCCAATATGTTATAAGGAGTCCGTATTTGATGTTCCAAAGTTGTTCTTCAAATATATTTTCGACACTTCTACACATCACCTCTTAAAAGCAAATGAGAAAATGTTATGTGTAAATTTGAGGGGTTACTCAATTGGTCAGGTTTTTGGTTTGCTCCACAATGGTCACCAGTTCGAATACCCTAAGAGCAACTGAGGGGAGTACTCGACCGTAAACCTCAGGGTCTCGTGAAATTAGTCTAGGTGCGCGCAAACTGACCCGAACATCCACGGTTATAAAAAAATGTTAGTGTGTCAAAAAATATGTTTTGTCTTCCCATTTGCTAATAATAATTGTCAAGACGTATTAAGGACAATTAATGGAACAAGAAGTTCAAGATAGCGGATCCAACTTCGCTATAAGTTTACTATTCTAATTACCACAGAAGGACTAAATTCATGGAGTTACACAAGTATCAAATAGATTTAGCCTTCGTCTGGCTAATTTATAAATAATTTGTAAATTTACAAATTATTTATATATTGTCAAACTTTATTTTCAAACACACATTTCAATTAACCCACAAATATTATCAATTTATTTACAACTCATTTCTATATATCTCTAAATTAAACCATTTATGAATTATTCAAAAATGGAGGCTTAAGTATTGTGTAAGAAAAAAAAACTTGGAATTTGGAGAGGGCTATGAAAGTCAAATTAGAGTAGAAATGGTAGTTGAAGTTGTGGAAAACCATATCTCTATTGTCATATAATGTTGGCACAAAGTGGAGAGTATTAACATTTGTGTGAAATAGTAGAAGATGGACTTTCTTGTTATCACTATTCTGCACTTTTAAATGCCATACATATTAGACGCCACACTATTAGCCATGTGAGGGTGGTTGTGTCTGGTTGTAGACAACGTGGGATGTTACAAAGTCTGTCTCGGTTGGCAATGCACATTCTCGACGGACGAGGATGATGGGCTGTCCTGATAAGTAGACCGTTAGACAAGGCCAAACTAGCTAGGGTAAGTGGTCTTGGTCGTTTTCTCCACTCCGCACGAGCCAGCTCATGGGCCTTTTTTTCCCCAATAATTAATCGAAGAACAAATTAAAATGCAATTAAGATCGCACTCCAGCCGTGAGATGATAGGCCGTTTTGGGCCTCAAATTCTTCTCAAGGATCAAACCGACATAGCTTGTATAAAATGTGAGCTGTGTCCGGCATTTGAGTTGGTTGCGTGGGACCCCTACAAGGAA
>CAIGRL010159138.1:0-12006 GCA_903798325.1 Fraxinus xanthoxyloides | reverse complement strand
ATTTTCTGAGTGCGAGGGATGTTGGAAGAAGGGGAATGAAGAAAAGGGGTCAAAAGGAAAGAAAATGGCGTTCAAGGACTAAAACGACAAACATGGAAGTTTTGCTCTATCATGCGGCCGCATGGTAGAAATCTCCATGCGATCGCACAAGCTGAAGTAGGAATTTAAGGGGGCCAATTGAACCATGCAGTCGCATGGTTGATTTTTGCGCAAATTTTCTAGTTTCCTTTTTTCACCCAACCACTTTAGGAAACAAATTTTGGGACAGATATAAAAGCTTAAAAGCCGTCAAGAACGAGAGGGAGACTTCATATCAGGTAGAAAACCCTAGAATACTTATTGAAGGAGATCTCGAGGCAAGGATTACAAGGCGAAACACAAGATTCTTGGATTTTCAAGCATACTTTTGATTGGGTAATGTCTTTTCTTCAATTATTTTTGTGTTTTATTATTTTCTCTATGTTAGGCTAAACATTTATGTACTAGGAGAATGATGAACCATGTGATGTAATCTTTTAACTCCTAGTTTTACAATTTTGACATTAAACACGTGATTTGAAGTTGAATGATTTAAATGCATTTATTTTTCTCCACAATTATATGCGTAAATGATTGTGTGAATTTGTTGGAATATTTCATGCATTCAAGAGAGTGAAATAAGCTCAACAATGTGTAAATAATCGTAGGGTCCAATAAGGGATATGGATATACTTCTCTGCCTTACTTGAATCTTTAAGTGTTCACAAAAATTCATACATTCTTGTATATTGACATTCTTCATAGAGACATAGGCGAGTCGTATATGAGAGTAGACTCAACATTACTCGAGAGAGATTGTTGGATAAAATAGGAATATTGATTCTTCTAACTTCAACCGTGTTGTCAATTTGTGAAATTGGGATTAAAAGAGGTCATTGCATGGGGATTCGTGATCCTAGTGTGCTTTTCATTCGTTGAATTTAATCACTCATTTTATAGCTTTATTTTGCATTTTAATTTACATAGTTTGCTTGAAATCATTTTGGTAATTAGTTTAGTATTAATTTTCAGTACAGCATAAAATCGATATTTTCTTGATTCGGTTAAGGTCAATATCCACTTGACGTTAGGATTTCTCATAAAAATGCAACAGCAGGTGAAATGCAGATGAAGTGTTGAACAGATGTGATATCAGGTTGTGCATGAAGACATGCACGACAAGCTTCTTACCATTGGCGAACGGTTTCTAGTTGGCCGTCCTCCTGCAAGTCCTATTCCAGCTGGTGGAATTGCAGGGCTATAGTCATACATAAGGTCAACCTCCTCTTCATCATCATCAGCTGGCTGATGTGCCATAACCTGAGCAAGCCTCTGAGCAGCAGCTTTGGTATTCTGTGGTCTCTTCATATTTGTAATGCCAGATGAACCTGTGCGTGCATGGCGATGCGTTGGGGATGCCATTGATGGAGAACCACTATTCTTCGTGTTGGACAAACTCTTCTACCTCACATGCACTGGTCTCACCCTATCCATTACTGCAAATATCATATTATGGAATCCGATTAATAACATTTTACTGTTCGTTTATTCAAAAAAATCTTTTAGGCAGTACATGTTTTTTATTGTTTTGTTCAGAAGCAATAAATCATACAAGTAAACACTGCAGATTAATACATTTTCAACTAGATTAAATGGATAATGAAGAATTTCCTTCCCTTGTTTTAGATTAGGTGTATGCTTGGTGTGCTATTTTTGTGGGATGGGAAGAGGTGTGTCTTAAAGCACAGATATGTGAATATATTCCATCGAACTTGGACTTTATTTAAAGAACTTTCTACAATCATGCAGATGTGGCATTAGATGCCATGGCCATGTTAATGGGATCCATTTGGAATACCTGAATATGAAAAACCAGTGGGACCTAAACTTGTTTATACAATTCATGCTTCTACTACTTTCACCGATCTAATCAAGCAAAACTCAAATACTTCAGCCATATCTATATTATCATGATAGACAAACCTGAAAATGTTACTTTTCGAAAGTTATTGAGCGGGGAAAGCAGTAATGGTTAGCTATCATCATAAATATATATGTCAATAAAAGATATGACAGTAAAATTATATCCAGTCCTGAAAAGGGGAATGGAGTCCTAATGGTTTCCTCCATCATGAAAGATATTTCAATGCCTGTACCATCATCTATAAGTAGGCATACTGTATTAAAAGAATATTACAAATTATGGAGAGAGTTTGTGATAGTATGTAACTTTTAGATGATTCTGTCTATGGATGATTCTGTGAATGGATTTGAAAATATCAAGAGGATAATTCCTTTTTTAAGGAAATCAACAGTTGCCGCAAAAACGGCTTCTATAAAACTGATAAATTTCTTCAATGACTATGATAAAGGAACTTCATTTATTTGGTAGAAGTGTTACCCTTGACAACTATCAGAACGACTTGATCCTCAAAATTTTGTAGGCAATCAAATAGCAGGAAAAGTAGTTCATAAGTGACCATGTTGTGCACACAAACTATTGCATGACGACTTCCAGCCTGGTCAGAGCCAATAATTTATAAAAGAAATATTTCATAGCATCACGTAAATAGCACTAATAATGAATAAAAGGACATTTTTTTCTTTTAAAACCAATTTGCAGGAAATTTAACTATCTATTTTTGGCATGACAAATAGTATGTACATAGACACATTGTCAATTTCAAAAAGGAGGTTTCAATGGAACCACGAAAAATATATTCCTAAATGTGTAGAAGAAGAAATTAAGTATATGAACTATAACTGTGTTTACTTCAACTGTCATAAGCAGTCTGCAAGATGATTACTTTCACATGAAATGCCATGTACAGCAACTAGAAATTAGACTTTGTGAATACCAATACTTCAAAATTTATGAATCATATGAGTATTTAACATAGTTCTCATTGTAAATTGAATCCACTGTTATTCACACGAATGTCAAATAAAGATGGTTTATCCTATCTGGGTAAAGCGAAACAAATAAACAATACATAAGTATCAAGAAAAACGAAATAAAGAAGGAAAGCAATGGGGAAAAAGAATAAAAATGCAAACTGTTATTACATCTGGACGAACATCCCCTAAAAAAGAAAACAGTGATAAGTTATTTGTCAGTAGAGGGCATTTGATTGCTGCAATGAGTAGAAAAGTCCCATACGGTGTTTTGGGAAGGACCATGGATAAAGAGAGAACATCAGAACATTTTTAACCTAATTTGCAGAAATAGACTAGGTTCATGCTGAAAAGATTTCTTGCAATATTAAAGAGATATACCAATTGCATACACCAAATTCCTGGAGAAGCAGATCTTTCACGATACACGTAAATCTGATTAAACCCAACAGAAAAAACGAAAACGAAATTTAATCAATTTAACACGCAACCATGCATAATACGAACGGATTGAAAAAATCAAGCCATAAAAATTGTACATTGCCGGTAATACAGATTCCAAAACCTAGCGAAAAAAATTCAAATTCCCAACAAATCTACGTATCTTGTGCAATTAAATACGTACCTGATACACATATTTCAACGGCCAATTCTCTCTCTTCGGCATAAGAGCCTCTGCATTAGCAAAAGGTTCGATCTTTATTTATAATGGGATTTGGAGTGGAGTGATATTCGAGGTTTTCTAGGCTAGAAAGAGAGAAAATTTACACACCAACACGTGTGCTGCCATTTTCTCTCCATGCAAAACGAAGCTATTTCCATTTTTTGTACCTCAAAATTCAATATTATTGATAAATAAAATAGATGTTATACTCATTATAAGGCATGCAAATATAATATGAAAATATAACTTAAAAGAATGATAAAATTTGTGTTCTATTAATCTAACATGATGGGGACCTCTTCTTTATTAGTCCATGTTTGGTACATATTAAAATTTTCATTTTTGTCTTTCTACTCATTTTTAACTTCACATTCTCCAATAAAATAATATTTTCCATTAAATCAATAACTTTTCATTCTTTTTGAACCACACATTCTCCATCAATCTACTATTTCAAAATACATTTTTCCAAAATAATGTTGCTCAAACACACCCTAGGTGTGTGAATATTTTGTATTAACATATTAAGACATCGTTTGGTAGAGATTAAAATCAGATTCTTAATAAATTTTGATAAAAGTTAATAAAATGTATGGTTGAAAAGTTGTGGTCCCATGAAATATGTAGTTAAAATTAATTATTGATTTTGACTGAAGATTTTAATTGGATTTTAATCCAAAACAAAAAAGGGCTAAATGTGTTTTTACGTGAGATCGATTGTAATAAATATTCTATCATCCAACGTTAAATGGTCATCGTATGGTTGTTGAGTGAATCGTCACATGTCAGACATGGAAGATATTTAGGTTGCATTTGACATATCGAATTAGACCACATAAGAATTTTAACATAAAATAATAATAATAATGTAGTTATTAGATAACAGTATTATAGTGAAGTAAGGTAGATATTAATCATTAATTTTCATTTAGAAAAGGCTCATTTGTCATATTAAGTATTAATTGTGCAACATATAATGGTCAGGGTGGACTTAGGCTGGATTAAAAAAGATATAATAAATGACATTCTCCATAATGAAAGATCAAAGAATATTATTCACCTTAATCCACCATAGTATATTACATTCTACCTAATAATATTCATAACATTTTATAGAAAATGTTTCATACAGTCTACATGTATCGAATTTTTTTATCGAATCTTTTACCTACTACTCAATGGGGATTGTGACCACATTGTTGAAATTTTTAAAAACATGCGAACCCTGCACATTATGTGATGGGGTAATCCATTAATAGACTTTGGGGGCAGGGTTGTGTCTTCATTTTTTAGCATCCTTCAACATTACCAAAACATACCAACATTGTCGTCTTGAGTATCTGAATATGAAAATGAGAGTCGAGTAGTAGTAGGCATAGGGTAGTGGTTGTAAATATGTAGTAATTTTAATATGGTGAATTGGCGACTCTTACACTCCATCTAATGAGATATGTTTCGAATAGTCGTAAAGCGTATTTTGTAATGATATTCGCCCACTTGGTAGGCTTTTGCCCCTCACGGGAACCTTATAGTATCAGCATTTAATTCAAGTGACTCATAGGCTAAGTCTTGAATTTGAATAGTAGGAAACGCGAATGAAAAAATGAACATAGGCTTTGGCAAAGTGGACGATGCAGATGAGTACGAAGACGAGGGATCCCGATCGCCATTATAAAACAAAGTCACACATTTTGTCACTCACTTTTGAACACTAACTGGTCAAGCCACATTACTAAGAGCCTCACTTATGTCACACACACACACACACACACACACACTCTGACTGTGTCAGCATTCTCCTGAAATTGCACAAAACCTAACATCTCATGTACTAAAGCTAGCATTGATGATTAATCATTGTAAAAAGTACCCTAAGATGAGCACATCTCAATAAAACTTTTAACAGGTCAGAGTTCTGTTCAGTTGAAAGAAAAAGTTACTGTTGCCAGGAAAAAGATCAAGAAAAAAATGTAAGAGTTGAAGAATGCCATCACTTCATCTTGAATTCATTATCTTCCAAGAGGAATCACTTCAATTTCCTTTCAGATTTTGGTCTCAAGCCA
The DNA here is from genome assembly GCA_903798325.1 of Fraxinus xanthoxyloides. Lineage (NCBI taxonomy): Eukaryota > Viridiplantae > Streptophyta > Magnoliopsida > Lamiales > Oleaceae > Fraxinus > Fraxinus xanthoxyloides. The sequence continues at coordinate 6,366 of CAIGRL010159138.1, read as the reverse complement.
TCGATTTTACTGCATCCCTGGGTAAGGAACTTGGGGCCTCACGGGTGTCTTCGAAGGACTTACCCTACAATACCATCAAACTCATCAGAGTAAATGGAAAATTAGACTTCACAAAAATTTATCTACAACTCAATGAATTGTACCTGATGCGTTCAGATCCCAAAACTTCGCCACAACAGTTGAGAGCCAGAAGTGCACTCTCAGCCTAGACATTGCGATAAAATATAAGCTACCTTGAGTTCTTACAAGTTCGACAAGTGTAAAATAAGTAAAATGATTCAACTGATTAGACGTATAGATCATTAATTGTACTCGATGATAAACAAAACAAAGCACAGTTACTGCCACATTTCGGCATGACATCATAATCAAGAAATTCAGGAAGAGAAAAGGTGTATTAAGCATTACTAGAAGCAAGAAACAAGTACAATGTACAATGTACGTAAATAAACATACCATGGAAAATTCAACAAAAGCAATTCGCATTGAGTGCATGTGATCCCCCAAGAGCCTTAGGCGGGAAACCTACAATTAAGAAATCCAGTCATTCATCACTTCCAAGCCAACACTTCATATATGTTTGGTAGTGCATATAAGTGCTTATAATGTGTTGGGTTCTGCAAAATGTGCAAGCGAATAGTAAGTTATGAGTTCTACGAATTTGTGGATAAAAAGTATGTTTGACCAGCTTAAATTATAATTTAAGATTTGCCAAACATGTTCTTCGTAAAACCATCCCGATGTTTGAAACTTAATGCTTACCTCACCACATCTTGTTTCGAAGAAGCTTTTGACATCATCTTGAGAAACCTACTCGGCATAAAACATATTACGAGTGGATTTAAAACATTAATGTGAGCTTTAGAAGAAGAAGATTATTCTGCATCTATACATGCTTAACAAGCGAATAGTACTCATGCATTGCACATCATAAAAATGTGAATAATTAATAGTCAAGAAGATAAAGAAAAAAACTACAGTATTCCGCAAAGCAGCAAGATAGGGAAAGCACCTTTTTATCAATATTTGTACAGTAGACTGTCCTGGCACACATTTCACGCTCATCCTCGGACTACAGATAAAAATTTGATAGATAATGAAATCAAATTCAGAAAAATTAATATAGTACTCTTATACAGTATTAGCAGCATTTGAGATATATTCGTACCCTGGGAAGGAATGTAGGATTCACAGGAAGAATGGCAGTTTTCGAAGGCAAGACCTTAACAGGAGAGAAACCCAAGAGTGTCCCACAAAGGCTAAGAGAAGCTCTAGCAGAATCTGTCAATGTTATATCCACATGGAGAAACTCAGAAAAGTTGAGCAATGCTAGAAGAAAGAAGGAAAAAAACCCTTACACTCGTCTGCAAATTCTACGAAAGCAAAGCGAAGATGGGAGTGTGGATCACCACAAACTCGACAATCAACAACCTGCAAAGCGGAGACAGAATGAGAAAAAATAGTCAGGGATGTCATTATGATATGCCATGGCGATTAGTAGTTCCAACCAGTAAACCAAAATTTTGGTCAAGAAGAGATTGAGAAGGTTGGTGCATCATCAGGTGGGAGAAAACATGTCAACCTATGGAATAGAATACAAAATCTATGCCTACAATACCTCACGAAATATAGAGCATTCAAGTCACTAGCTATTATTTATCATCTGCATAAAGTGGTTTTTGTAACAGACTTAAAAGAATCTTCTCCTCTGATTCCAAAATGAAAAGGTTCTGATACATGGATTAATCCATCTAACATATGAATTTTTTTTATTTTTTAATTTATGACCAATTTAAGGAGTAAAGGATCCTGAGGATTGCTCATCTTGAAGAGTGTGAAAGGCACTAGGAAACCCATTTTTTTCTTGGGAGTCATTGCCTTTAATGAACAATCAAATTAAGATACTCTAGGTTTCATCCAGCAGACAAATCAATTAGAAATGCAAGTAATTGAGAGATGGATGAGTCTCTATGAGCTTAGTAAAGAAACTCACTCCTGTGCTTGGGCCTACTATCCTACAGTCACTAATAAAATTAGCATACTGAAAAATCAAATGCACCACACATCCAACATCAACTTTTCATTCCAATCAAAAACAAATAGAGATGACTAATATTTCTCCAATCCAATAAGGACGACCATAGTTTTAGGACATGGAAAATCACACATATAGCACTCCGCAAGTAACATGGCGAATAAGCAAATCTACAGTTAATACGTAAACCAACAATTTCTTCATAGATAACGAAATTGAAATAATCAAAACTATATTGATTATTACAATTATAGATAACAGAAATATGTAGATCGAGGAAAAGGTAAAAGAGAACGAGAAAGACAGAGAACAGCTTATGGGGTTCAAACAGATCTCATTATAGGTGCCACCAATGACCAACCTACTTATTTTTCATCCATCATAGTAATATACACTATCCGTCCATGTTCAAATGCTTCTATTTTCCTTTTGGGATGTCCACAGGTAATGCTCTCTCCAGGACAAAGAAGACGCAAATCAGGGGTAATCTTTTTTCTCCAAGCTAGCTGGCAACATTCTATTGGCGTTACTAAGAGATGGAAGGTGTCAACATATCACATATGTACATCGAGGCGTGTTTTGTGCTGGTGCATAACAAGGACTAAATCCCCTTCACACTATTTTGTAACATGACCCTTCCACCATTAAATAATATAAAGATACCTTACGGCTTAACTTGAAAATAAACTAAGTTTTCTTACATAATCAGCTCAGCTTGTCTCGTCTAAGTCTTCCCTTGTTCATCAATTGAGACAAATGAGCCAAAGCTGAAGCATGGATGTTGAAGTTCCACCATTACACCGCTACATTCTTTAGACCTTCACCACAGTAATGCCTAACGAAATTTTTTTGATATCTAGCACTTGACCAATATTAAATAATATTACGAGCTAAAGTATTTAGCACCACAGTATTACATTTTTTTGAAAATGTATTTAGCCCCATTTTGAGCCCATTCTTTAAAAGCTCATTTTCAACCATATATTCTCCTAAGAAAATAATTTTACACATAAAAAATAAAAAATTCCCACTATTCTCCCAAAAAATAGGGCTCAAACAACCCCTTAAATTTAATGCTTAGTCAGCTTATGTATGATATGACAAATGTTTATTAAATTTGAAAAGTTTACATCCTTCATATTACGGTCTCACAAAACTATTTGAAATGCTGAGGTACAAGGAAATCATTTACTAAGCATGCAATACAATAGTTTTATTCAACATTTATACGAGTTCAGCAACTTACTTGTCCATAGCTGCTGAATAAGCCAGCCAGTTGTTCTTCAGTTATCTTAAATGACGAGGTAAGTTAACTGTATTAATATGAATCACAAAATATCGATAGAATTACATAAAGTCCAGTGATCTTTACTTACATTGTGATCAATGTCGGAAACATAGACTGTTCGCCTAATATTATCTTCTCTTTGAGCTCTAAAAGTTCTACCACCCATTCTCCTCCGGCCTTGGTTGCTGTTATTTCTTCTCTGAGAAAACACAAACTTAAGTCTTATGAGTGCAAAAAGAACATGCAAATGTAAGTGAGTGTCCACCCAACGGATCTAGATTATAATTTTTTAGGGGAATAAAATTTGGCATTTCCTAATCACAATAAATAAATAATTCAATTTGCACCAATTCAGCTCCAATCCAACTCTTAAAAGTAATAAATAGGCAACCCTTTAAAAATTGAGCAATGGATTTTAAAATATGAAATCGAATCATCAGGTAATTAAATGTGCTGAACTTCTATAGTTACTAATTAGATTGATGTGCATGTGGATATATGCATATAGCGTGTGTGTACTTAACCTGGAAATAGATTATCAACAATCAAGGTAACAAACTGGATGTGAGTTATTCAAGTCAAACAAACAAACTATCACCAGTTAACTGATAAACGGAAGTCAATGATCAATTTTTTGAACAATAAACTGAAGTAAATGATCAGGCCAATGAACTGAAATGGAAAAATCCATCACTAACAAATGAAGAATTGGCAATCCATTTTAATAAAATCCATCTTAAATGATACTAACAACAAAACAATTTGAAAAAAGGAAACTGATTGTTGAAAAGCTTTTAGCATTCATACCCTCGAGCATGGATTGACCACAGCAACTATGGCCAAGAAACGGAAACTTTCAAACGGTAAAAGCACAACTTAGTTTCCAGATTCAATCCTATCCATCTCAAGTGACACTTACAAAAAAGGAAAAATTTAGATAATTCATGTCCAATCCCTCTTCATAAGTTTACCATTAAACAAACATTTCCTAGAAAGAGAATCCAGATATAACATTTCAAGATTAGATGAACCAGCCCTGCATTGTTCTGAGTTTGATCATTTCATCTATGTTGTCTAAATATTGCAATCCTTCATAACAACGATTTATGAAACTTTTGCAAATGCAAATGAATTGTCCAACTCCAAATGTTTGAACAAATAAGTGAATACATCAAACCTTGGACTAAATCACATGGAATGGGCAGAATCCACCAAAAACGCTGCAAGCCAATTTTCATGATTCCAAAATCCATAAATTCTTTTCTTATATGGTAAGTATGTAATATGTAAATCGATGTAATGTGAACAAACCTAAAGAATAGACTAATAAATCAAACAAGCAAGCCAAGATAGAACATAAAGTCAATAAATAATGAAGCGCCATATAATTTCACAATTTTATGAATCAATTTAATAATGAACATAACAAAATCAATCAAAGGGAGAACTAAATTTATACCCTTCGGCTTTTCGAAAAACCATCATTGCCCGAAAGCTTCTTGGCTGGCACAAAATTGTTGTCCACCATTTGGCTGCGATTATAGGAGGAAGGAAAAAACTCCTTGGCCAGAGGATTCAACTTGAGTTTCTTCAACATATCAACAATTTCCTTCATTTGCATTTCCGGATTCGAATCAGCGTCCTTAACAATAAAATCTACATCCTTATCCCCTGAATCCTTAATGTTAAAATTATAATTATTTTCATTTATTTTTTCACTTGCAGTTTCAGTGTTTTTGGGCGATGAAGGCACCATTTCCACTGCTACTGCTACTGTCTCACCAGACACCTCTGCACCAGCCGCCATGGAAAATCACAAAAACCCTCAAACAAAAAATTACAAAATTTACACAAAAAAAGACCAAAATTTATCAATAAAAAGACACAAGAATTCTGCCTCAAATATATTAAAGCTATTTGCCTCTTCTTTATAAACACAGTCTTTGCACATCTATATAAATATATAGATCAATCAGTAATGGGTTTTTACTCAAATTCCAGATTTTGGCTATTTCTGAATGTAATCTAAACAGATTCTCTATATATGTGCGTGTGTCAAAGTTGTAACCATTATCTCATTTGGTGAATAAGGGCAGAAATGGAAGCGATATTGATGATGATGATGATGATGAGAGAGAGAGAGAGAGAGATGAAAAGTGTGGAAAATAAAAAAAATTGGGTTTTCCTAAGAGTTCTTGATTAGAAGTGGAAATGGTTCTTGGTGGTCTTTAAGGAAAGAGGCCGCTAGCATTTGACACTTTCCTTTTTCTTTTCTTTTTTCTTTTTCTTTTTCTCTTTTTTTTTTGGTAGACAGTGGTATATATTCACTTGTTATGTATTAATATGTGTAAATACGTATGTATATGTAGAGAGTAAGACGATTTTGAGAGTATGTATTGAAGCAATGGACGATTAAGACAATTTTGAAAGTGTACATGAAAGTGAGAGACACGATCCAATTACATTTTCCCCTCATATACAGAAATGTTCCCATAGAATTTCACTGAAAAACTTACAATGAGTGGATTCCACCATGTATTAAAAAAAAAAATCTACAGCACCCACATGTTTGTGTTCTGGTGAAATTCTGTGGCTTCTGCTTCTGTACAAGCAACAAAGTTCGTCCTATCAATATAAGATGATTCAAGCTTGGCCTTTGATTTGTTGGTTACTTTTACGAGGTAAATGAATTGGCATCATGTGCACGCGGTTGGGCAGTTCTGATTTTTTCAAGTGAAACTGAGAGTCTGTTTGGTACAACTTAAAATTCGATTAAAATTGAAAATATGACCGTTATTGGGTCCCACCCGTCTAATAAAAGTCAACAATAACAGCTATATTTTCAATTTTAATCAGATTTTAATCTCTACCAAACACCCTCTGAGGTTTATGGGGGAAAGCAAAATTGACAAAATAAATTCAAAAGAATAAGAATAATGTTATATAATATCAGTGTTACAAGAATATCAATTTAAATGACTACATTTTATTAATTTAATTAAATGAGTATTTTTTATTTAAATGAATATATCATTTAATGTTA
>CAIGRL010159068.1:0-17591 GCA_903798325.1 Fraxinus xanthoxyloides | reverse complement strand
TTAGTAATTATGTAATGAAAAATACTTAAATAAATAATTTTTTGAGATAAATAAATTGTTAAGAATTAAAAAATGAAGAAAGTGTTGAAATATTGTTCATTTGGTGCAACTTTTGTTGTGTTGGATTTGAAATGATTTTCAATTTGGTGCAATATTTAGTGCCAAATGGTGCAAACGTATATCAAATTTTGGAGCTGCATTGGAGTGCCCTTAGTCCTCCATCAAGGAACACCTCAATATATGTTTGAAATCTTACTGGCAATTCTTCTCAAGATAAAGAATCAATATTTTAGGAAAAAAATGAAATGCATCAATGAATTATTATGGCACGTCGAATAAAATTTATATTATTTAACTGATATAACTTGTTAAAATTGGATGAATCAATTAAAAGCTAAAATTTAATCTACAACTCATTTTTTGTTGATTATGCATTACTTTGCTAGTGTCCGATTCACCACCGGGATCCCATTCTCGTTTTGCTGAAGGTCTCCAAATATCGGCTTGTTCTTTATTGGACTAAACAATAAAAGAAATAAGTAAACAAATAAATAGTCCACACTTCAAAAGATAACAACTTTATCATAAAATGATGAACCGTGTCATATGTGACACTTTTGTTGTCAAACCATTTGTTTTTGTTATCTTTAGCTTGACATATATTTTTGTAACTTATGATAGCTTAAGTTATGTTTTATAATTCATGCAAGTTGGTGTTGTAAGTTGTCCATATGGTCAGTCAAGTAAGGCGTGAGTGGAGTTAGGTAGAATAGTAGTTGAAATTCATTTTGAATTTGTACTAATGTATGGCTATATGAAGGAACCATGTGTAACCATCCTTTTTTTTTTTAAAAAAAAAGAAGAATTGAACTACTTTCCCTCCTCTTGGTATTCTACATTCTATCTGTGGTATCAGAGCCTTGATTGATATTTGAAGGAACGAAAAAGAGAAGAAAATACCGAAAATAAAGTGTTTTATGCAAAACGGTAAGTTTGAGCAAATCCGGTAAGTTGTGTGCAAAATCGGTAAGCATTGTGCAAATCCAGTAAGTTCAACAGCTTGTTTCTTCTTTCATTTTCTTTGAATCTATAACCTTTCAAACCGGTAAGATCTACCATATTCGGTAAGAACTTTCCATACCGGTAACTGAGAGAAAACTAGTAAGTTACCTCCTTATAAAGCCGTGTTTTTGGTGAGTGAACAATATGTTCAAGTGGTTTTCCGCTCCTTTACCTTTAGCATTCATAGGAGTAAATGACTTCTGGTCTGCAACAATGAAGGCATATTTGAAGGTCTATGACTTGTGGAAAATCACTGAAACTGGAGTAGAACCACCAACTTTAAGAGCTAATCCCACCATAGCCCAACTGAAGCAACATAGTGAGGAGATAGCCAAGAAGTTTAAGGCCCTTTCTTGCATACAATCACCCGCCTCAAATGCTATATTCACAAGGATAATCACCTATGAAACTACAAAGAAAGCATGGGATAGGTTCAAGGAAGAATTCAGATGCAATGAAAGCACTAGACAAATGCAGGTTCTAAACTTCAGGAGAGAGTTTGAGACTATGAAGATGAAGGATTCTGAAACGGTTAAGGAGTTTGCTGATAGATTAATGAAAGTGGTAAACTAGATCATATTGCTTGGAGATGATTCAAGAGACTTGGCTAGCATTTCTTTGGCTGAATTAGTGAATACCCTTCAAGCCATTGAACAAAGGAGATTGTTCAGGCAAGAAGAGTAGACTGAAGGTGCTCTGTTTGCTAAAGGGAAGTAGAGAACTCAAACAAGTTTTGGTGGAAAGAAGCCACAAAACGAGAAGAAAGAAGCTGAGGTTAAATGTTCAGGAAAAGATGCTAAGTACCCTCCTTGTCCACATTGTAAAAGGAAAGGCCACTCACCTAAATGGTGTTGGTTCAGACNAAAGTGGTAAACTAGATCATATTGCTTGGAGATGATTCAAGAGACTTGGCTAGCATTTCTTTGGCTGAATTAGTGAATACCCTTCAAGCCATTGAACAAAGGAGATTGTTCAGGCAAGAAGAGTAGACTGAAGGTGCTCTGTTTGCTAAAGGGAAGTAGAGAACTCAAACAAGTTTTGGTGGAAAGAAGCCACAAAACGAGAAGAAAGAAGCTGAGGTTAAATGTTCAGGAAAAGATGCTAAGTACCCTCCTTGTCCACATTGTAAAAGGAAAGGCCACTCACCTAAATGGTGTTGGTTCAGACCTGGAGTCCAATGCAGGTCTTGTAAAAAATTTGGAGGTGTGGAAAAGGTGTGCATAAATCAGAAGGAGAAGAAGGAACTTCAGCAGGCAAAGGTAGCTGAAGATCAGGCTAAAGAACATATGTTTTCAGTCTTAAATTACGCGGCGTGCAGTAGAGTTCAAACATGGTTACTTGACAGTGGTTGCACCCATCATATGACATCAAAGGCAAACATTTTTTGTGGAGATGAATGATGGCTATAGATCAAAAGTAAAAGTCGGAAATGGGGAGTATGTTGAAGTGAAAGACATTGGCAATGTTTCAGTTCAGACACCAACATGTACTAAATTCATTTCTAATGTTTTGTACGTCCCAAATATTGACCAAAACCTGATAAATGTTGTCCAATTAATTGAAAAGAGATATACCTTAATATTTAAGGATAGTAGTTGCACAATTTTGAACCAAAATAATCTAGAGTTGATGACAGTTGAGATGAGGCATAGAAGTTTCTCATTGGAGTGGAAAAATAAGGATTCACATGCCTTTACTAGCACTATGGTTGAATCTGAATTATGGCATAAACGGTTTGGGCATGTTAATTACACTTCACTTAAGCATTTAAATGAGCGTATATGTCAAGAATATGTGATGCTGCATGTGTTTATGAAATCTTCGAAAAAGGAAAACAAACCAAACTTCCTTTTCCCAGAAATCAGTCCAAGAGAGCTCAAACCAAACTTCAACTAGTTCATTTTGATGTCGATGGACCTATGAGAACTTCAACCCTGAATGGCAGTAAATACTTTGTCCTATTTATTGATGATCTCACCAGAATGGGTTGGGTATACTCTCTCAAAATGTAGTCAGAGGTTCCTGCAGTCTTTTAGAAATTTAGAAGCTTGGTTCAAAATGAATGTGACAGTAAAATTAAGGCCATTAGAACTGATAATGGGACTGAATATACCAGCAATCAGTTTAACAGATTTTGTGAGAAAGTGGGGATTAAACATCAGTTAACAATCCCTTACTCACCTCAGCAAAATGAGGTCCGCGAGAGAAAGAATAGAACAACAATAGAAATGGCTAGGTGTTTAATGCTAGAGAAGAATGTGCCTGTGGTTTTTTGGGCTGAGACAGTGAACACTTCAATTTATCTACTAAACAGGCTGCCTTCTAAACCCTTGGACAAGTTGACTCCTTATGAGGCTTGGTATGGAGTTAAGCCAAATGTCTTTTATTTGAAAGTGTTTTGAAGTGTGTGCTATATGCAAATACCTGGTGCCAAAAGAGATGAGTTAAGCCAGAAAGCTGAGGCAGGAGTTCTGGTTGGCTATTGTGACAATGTTAAGGGTTATAGAGTTTATAATCCTCAAACCAACAAAGTTGTTTCCTGCAGAGATGTCAAAATAGATTAAAGTTCTTCATGGAACTGAGAGTCAAATACTGTGAATAAATCTGAGACTCTAAAACTAATTTCTTTAAATGAAGATGCTGGTAATGATGAAGAAGAAGTGGGAGATGAAGTTGAACATAAGGGTGAATCAGATTCAGAAACTAAAGTGATAAGAACCAGATCACTTCAAGATATTATGCCCCATGTAATTCTGCAATTCTATAGCCTGCAACCTATAATGAAGCAGCTTATTCCAAAGATTGGATATAGGCTATGATGGAGGAACTTAAGGCAATTGAAAAGAATGATACTTGGTTGCTTGTTGACAAACCAAGAAAAAAAAATGTCATAGGAAGTAAGTGGGTATTCAGGACAAAGTTGAATGCTGATGTCTCAATCAATAAGTTCAAAGCTAGGCTATTTGTAAAAGGCTATGCTCAGTAGTTTGGAATTGATTTTACAGATAGATTTGCTGCTATTGGCAGACTTGAAACAATAAGATTGTAATTTGCAATGGCTGCTCAATCAAAATGGAAGATATATCAGCTCAATGTAAAATCCACCTTCCTGAATGGGCATCTGAATGAGAATATTTTCATTGAACAACGTGAAGGCTTTACCAAAGAAGGAGAAGAAGATAAGGTATATTTATTGAAGAAAGCCTTATATGGCTTGAAGCAGGCGCCAAGGATTTGGTATAGCAGAATTGACAATCATCTTAGAAACTTCGGTTTCAGCAAGAGTGTTAATGAACAAACTCTATATATCAAACTAGTGGATGAGGATTTGTTTATCATTTCACTCTATGTAGATGGCCTTCTAATCACAGGAAGTAATGCAACCTTAATTGAAGAGGTAAAGAATGAATTGAAGAAGGTTTTTGAGATACATACTTAGGAGAAATGAAATACTTCCTTGGAATAGAGATTGATCAAACAGATGATGGTATTTTTGTTTGCCAAATGAGGTATGCTAAAGAAGTGTTATAGAAGTTCAATATGCAGAATTGCAAATCAGTTAACACTCCGTTAGTGCAAAATTCAAAGCTGATGAACGATGATGGTGCAAAGAAAACTGATGAAAAGATATATAGGAGATTAGTTGGATGCTTGCTCTACCTTACAGCCACAAGACCAGATGTAATGTTTACTGTTAACATGCTATCTAGATTTAAGCAAGAGCCAAGTAAAATTCACTTCCAAGCTGCAAAAAGAGTGTTGAGGTACATCAGAGGAACAGAGGATCATGGAATCAGTTTCAGGAGATCAGACACTCTAGTTTTGACTGGCTTTACTGATAGTGATTGGGCTGGTTCTGTTGATGACATGAAGAGTGCTTCAGGCTATGTCTTCTATGCTGGTTCAAGCCTTGTTTGCTGGAATTCAATTAAACAAAAGACGGTGGCACAATCCACAACTAAAGCAGAATATATAGCAGCAACATAGGCAACCAATCAAGCAATATGACTGAGAAAAATTCTGAAGGATTTGATGCACCAACAAATTGAGGCAACTACCATTCTTTGTGACAATCAATCTACTGTAGCAATTGTGAAGAATCCAATGTTCCATGGAAAGACTAAACACATAAATATCAAGTACCATTTCATAAGGGAAGCACAAGAGAAGAAGAAAGTGGAATTAAGGCATTACAGCTCGAAGAACATATTGATGACATCTTCACCAAAGCTTTGCCTAAGGAGAGGTTTGAAAGATTAAGAGATGGTCTTGGTGTTTCCAACAAAAATGTCAAGGAGGAGTAATGAACCGTGTTATATGTGACACTTTTATTGTCAAACCATTTGTTTTTGTTATCTTTAGCTTGACATATATTTTTGTAACTTATGATAGCTTAAGTTATGTTTTATAATTCGTGCAAGTTGGTGCTGCTAGTGTCCATATGTTCAGTTAAGTAAGGCTAGAGTGGAGTTAGGTAGAATAGTAGTTGAAAATCATTTTGAATGTGTACTAATGTATGGCTATATGAAGGAACCGTGTATAACCATCCTTTTTAAAAAAAAAAATAAAGAAGAAGAATTGAACTATTTTCCCTCCTCTTTGTCTTCTACATTCTATCATAAAAATACACGCATATAGCTCAGTAAACTTTTCTTACATCTCGACGTTGCAGAGCGTTCTCAAGTAGATGACAGTCCCAAGTTTGTGAGCACTCCATTCCTGCACAAGAAAATCAGACCACGATAAAATCTATCATGATTAACCAAACGATTAATGCTAAAGAAAGTGTTTATAGATGATTTAATAAATTGATAGAAATGATATAAAATGTATCGTACGATAATCATTTATTAATAAGTAATTATTTTGATGGAAATTGATAACTATAAATAGAATGGTACATCCATCACATTAATTTGTATTATTTGTATCCACTCAAATTTACTACACATTCACTACAACAAAGTTAACTTACATTTTTACAGCATGCATAAGCATGTATGCCGTAAAAAGTTCTTTGAACGATGTAAGTGATGTCGTAAATACTCACTTTCTTACGGCATACAATGTGTGCCTAACAAAAGGAACGGACGCCGCTAATTCACTTTTTACGGCGTGCAATTGCACACCGTAAATAGTTACCTCCTTTTATGAGAGACAAAGAATGTCGTGAAAAATGGAACGAGTGCCATTAATTGACTTTTTACGACATTATGTACCTCTTTGAATAGTAACATCCAACTATTCTTCAAATGTCGTAATCTTTTGATAGGGTGTAATTTAGAGCATTACATTTGATATGTGTGGTTTGACGGTCCACGTTAATTTATGTCAAAAAATACAACAGTTTGAAAATACACTTGAAAATATATAGATAGGAACCCCAAATTCTATATCCCTTACGCTAAATCAATTCAAAAAAAATTGATTTCTAAATTCTCTCCTCTTTTTAAAATATTCTGTTGATTTTATTTTGTTGAAATTAAATTGTCTGAATTATTTTTTAGAAATAAGATTTATTTTGAGCAATTTTAGTTTGTATCTAATTCTGTTCATGAAGAATACTTTCAACACTTTGATTTGTCCGGTAAAACTAATATAGTGTTATATTACTTTTGGAAAAAAGTGTTGTATTTTGAGAGACAAACGTCCATTTGATCATGTAATCATCACTGTCTGAGACAAAATTTGTATTAAAATTGTTAGATAAATGGTACATAATTATATTCCTGATTCTAATTTGAAGTAGGCACCGCCACCCTCCAAAAATCGTTGGATGCATCCGAACTTTAATTGAGAATATTATGTAAATAAAAATCATACCCAAACAATTCTGCGTAAGACTCAAGTCAGTAATATAATATTCATCTAACTATATAAAATTTGATCATATTGTTAATTATTTTATCTACCTGATAAACAATTTTGTTTAATCTCTAGTCAACATATAAATGACTAGGAATGTCAATATCTAATGAAAGATTATGAACTTTCATATTTAATGATATTACAGCCCCATTTAATACTGTAATTGACCCAAATTTAATAGACCATACCACGATCTACACATAGACCCAAATTCATTTCGTGAATTGCACAACGTTAGCCGAGTAGCAAAACAAGACACGTCGAAAAAAGGACAATGCGTGCAAAACACAAAACTCCTTGACGTGCCTTCTCTAATGAGCGCTTGAACAGCACTTGCCAATGGCAGTTTTCCTACCAGTTCATATCCAAACCTACATCTAAGTGTAATCGTTTATAAATAAATACGCAAGTGAATCATGAATCATTCAATTTGATTTGAAAGCAGGGATCCAGTCAAAATAAGTGTATTCTTTAACGACCAACATATATGAACCAGACTTCTTTTCTCAAAGTCATTAATGTTCTTTTCGAAAATCAAATAATTTACAAAATTATCTGCTTTATTGAATCACCACCGTGAAAGTAATTAAACTTTCGCTTTCGTAATTAATGATATTCAATCAAAAGTTAAGATTTTTAAACCAATCAATAAATTTTCTCTTCCTTTTTAAGTGTCAATTCTTTCTCTCAACTGAAAGAAATGATTTCTCGAATTCTTGTTTATTTGGGACAAATTTATTCAAGCGATAGATCACCATTTCCATCACAATAATTCTAACCCCCACATTTCTTGGATAGATTTGGAGGCAAATATAAGTCATATCTTAATAGGAATTAATATGCATCCATCCTCTCTTACTCTTGGAAGAGTTAAGTTTATTTATTTGCCTTGAAGATTACCTTTGATTGTCATGCCATCCATGGTATAAATCACGAGGCTATATTAAAGAAAATAAATCATTTTTGTTTGCCAATTTAGCAACAAATTTTTTCATGCGATACCATCATATCGTACGAATTGAATAACCGTCATCGCCATTTGATTTCTATATAAAATTCTCTCGACATTACATGCTAAATGGTCGTTATTCATATCGATTTAAGAAAATTCATGTGCATAAGCCACTAGTAGACTCGGTTCATCTTATTTTCTTAAAGGAAGATAATCGTTTGCAAAAGTGAAATACCAAAATTGAATAGACATAATTTCTTAAGACATTAGAACTCAGGCATTTCATTTTAAAATCAATTTTGTCAAAGTAATTACTCGTACAATCAAAAGAAAGAATAAATAAAAACGAAGATGAAACAAGTTATACCGTAGAAACTCTCCTTAAGACAAACTTTCCCTTGCATTGATGCCAATGAAATTATCGAACATCTATCTCCCAATATATAATGCTTCTTCCAAATTCGGTATTGTAGTATACCAACATTACCCGTCGAACCAAAGTGTCGACTATATTCTTCTTGAAATGAATGGACTCGTACTAAAAATTACTCGAACAGAATCTTATTTCTGAAAATAATTTGATCATAATTTTTTGAATAAAGGAAAGAATTAGAAATCAATGATAACTTTGAAAATTTCAAATTAATGTTTTATTTAGACCCACGTGCAGAATTAATCATTTAAAAACAACAAGGCACTTATCAAATTGTTTCTAAATGATTAAGTCAATTAATCAAATTTCACAATATGTTTAAATACCACAATAAATCAAAAGTAGAAAATAAATAAGAAGATGATCACGAAGAAAAATTTGCAAAAGATCAAAAAACTCCTGGCAAACCTTCTAGTTAAAATCCAGTAGAAAAGTAAGCATATAACTAGTCCAGACACTACTAAACCTTAACTGACTACGGCCACCTAACTTGTAAATCTTCGACGAACTCTGTTGGTCGTACGTCCCACACTTCTATGAACTTTGAGCAACATTTCTTCTATGTGGAACTTCAAGAAGGAACCTCGTTTTTCCGCTTTGGAACTCCAAGCTCATCTTCTCCAAACTCGAAAAATGTGAAAGCTTACTGGTAAAGGTAGGGTTAGGGGTTTATTGTTTGATCAAAGGATCTTTTAGTGTTTTAATCTATAATTGAATGTGGAAGATTATGGCTCAATCAACAAAACTATGTTTGGGATGAATTTATGAATAATCAATCAAGGGGTTGAATCAAGGAATCACTAGAGTGTGTTTTGATCTTCAAAGGAATGATCTATGATGTAATATATTTCAACACACCTTTGGGACATCTAGGCTTTGGTATATATAATAGGTAGTGTTTGGACTGTAATATGATCGAAAATTAGCATTAAAACTAAAATAGGATTCTATATCGTTGAAATGCTACTTGAACTCCAAGTGAGTGGCAATCAAGTAGTTGTCAGTATTTTCATCATAATCTCGTTTTCCCATATCGAATTGAGGTGATTAAAAGTGAGTTAGAAAGGTGACCCAGAGGGATACAATTCATCTAGAAATAGCCTTGTCTAAATTCAAATGTTTTCTATTTGAAAAATGCTTTGCAACTCGTGGTTCAGAATTTGGAGCATATTTTGTGCAACACTTTCACACTTCTTTGACATCAATTACACTTCAATGATCATATATGATTTTTTTGGACATCCGGGACTACTTCAAGACCTATACTACCAATCTTTACTCTTTTGACTTTAATTACATCTCAACTTCAACTCTACTAACCTAGGCTTTGGATACGAATAAAGTCAATTACAATTAGGACTCTAACAAACTCCCTCTTTAACATTCGTTGACAAAATCTTTTTTATTTCAAAGTCAAAATCAAAATCTTCTAATAACAAACTACCCAATGAATCAAATCCTAAAATTCACTTCCACATCTTGACAATCTATTTCCTGAAACACATGGAAACAACAATACCACCTGAAAAGTAAGAGGAAACTGCAATAACAAAAAATAACTAATTTATATAAAACAATATAAGTAAAACATATGTAACACTAAATCATGCTATACTATGTGAATTACTAACTTAGAAATATTGTGTAGAATACCAAGTCAATATTACAAGACACAAAATATAATATCAATATTAAAATTTCAACAAAAATTAAATATAACACCCCCTAAGTCAAATTTCAATCAAGAAATTTAAGGGGTCGTTCTCTTCGTGTTTCAGTTTTGTATTTTGAGTTTTGAATTCATTTTTGGTTTTGTGTTTTCAGCGTACATTTTGAGATTGTTGAAAATGTATTCTTCTTAACATTTTGAAATATTGTTTTCAAGAATTAGAAAATTATTTTTGGATAATTTAACTCTTCATTTTCCGGTGCTTTTGGCATTTTTGAAAAATTGTGTTCATCTGGGGTTGTTCGCGTTTTCAACATTTTTGAGTTTTTTGCTNAAAATTTCAACAAAAATTAAATATAACACCCCCTAAGTCAAATTTCAATCAAGAAATTTAAGGGGTCGTTCTCTTCGTGTTTCAGTTTTGTATTTTGAGTTTTGAATTCATTTTTGGTTTTGTGTTTTCAGCGTACATTTTGAGATTGTTGAAAATGTATTCTTCTTAACATTTTGAAATATTGTTTTCAAGAATTAGAAAATTGTTTTCCATAATTTAACTTTTTTTCCGGTGCTTTTTTGCCATTTTTTTGGCATTTTTGAAAAATAGTGTTCATCGAGTGTTTTTCGTGTTTTCAACATTTTTGAGTTTTTGACTTGAAAATACTCAAAACGACATTTTGGTCGTTTTGAGTTTTGTGTACAAATTTTTTGTTTTTTCTAAAAATGCGTTTTCGAAAATAGAAAAAAGAACACGTTTTCACTGTTTTGGAAAATCGAAAACAGAAAACGGTTTAAAAACAGTAAAGAGAATATGGCCTTAAGTTTTTCAAATTCCTCCCCCTAACTCATATACTCAAATCCCTGGAATAAATACTAGTCCCTCTCAGTTTTGTCACAAATAACAATGGAAAAGATAAGTAATAAATAACCATGAGAAACATAGAGATGAACATGTAGAATTTACAAAATTATGCAAAACATGTGATGGAAGAATTGAAATTCCTCTTTTTGAGACCCTATTTTTAGTTTTCTTGAATTTTTAAACGTATTTTTATGAATAGTTATTTATATATGTATAATTCAAAAACGGTAAACTTTTCCCACATAACTAATTTTAAACCTAGATGGTAAATTGTATAAGCTACACATGTGAAAAATACCACTAAACTCTTATAAACAAGTAATGAAAAATGACATATAAAGAATTACTGACGAATGAATGTATTCCTCAAAGTATGAAGTCAAACCCAAGTTAGTGGAACATTTTAAATGAAAAACTCATAATAAATTTTTCTTTGTATAACTTTCTTTTATTCTGTAGGCTTAATTGCATAAGACAAGAAGGCTACGAAGTCAAGTATAAGATGTATCTCACATTTTTTAATCAAATAACTCAAATCTTTTTGAAGTGCAATGCCATTTTCTTTTCTAGGAAACACACAAGAGTTAGGTCAACTAGTTAAAGGTCATTTCATATTTAATGTCAATCCACCTCACAAATGATCACCATCCCAAATCTCAAACACGCATTTAAAACCCACTCACAAGAGTATAATATGCACAGTGTAGATGATACATCCACTAACCGATACCAAGTACTCCAAACAAGTTCTAAAGAAATTAATGGAAATTTTATTTTATTCATGAACTTTTCAAGTACTTATTTACAAAATAACATGTCCAAAAATGTTAATTGGAAGTACTATGACTTCAAAAAAATTCTTTTTCAATTCTTTTTATTTTTGTAATAAAGAATAAAACAAAATGAAACTCCTAATATACAATGAATGTAAGTGCATGTATGAATATATAGCGATCACGAATAATCCAAATGCATGTACCTAAGTACCTCGTCAACGAGGCACACTAACTCTCTAACCATGAAGAGCAACGTGAGCAATACCACAATGTAAATCATCGTTTTGACCGGTGAGTTCCTTTTTTTGACCCAAATCTTCTTAGAAGAAGATGTGATCTTAGTCAATTGAGTCATCAGCTCAGTCAAATGACTCACTTGATTAGTCAAGAATCTAACGCGAGTAGTTATTTCTTATTTATTTTTCCTAATCAAGGGCTTACGACATTTAGGTCTAATGTGACCTAAAATACTGCAATCATGACATGTGGAAATGAGTTTAGAAACAATCATAGATTTCAAATTTTGAACCTTATGTGGAGGAAACATATGTTGTACCGATGATTTGGTTCTCGAATATATTCTTGATCTTGTTCCTATTCAAGAGCTCGTGAAGATTAACTCGGGAGTAATTCTAGGTCTCAAATTTTGAACCTTAAGCATCGATGTAGGTACAAATTTATTTTTCGAAGAAGAAGCAATATGAGAATTTGTTTCATTGAAGACTACACCTATCCTATCCCCAATTGTTTTATTCAAACCTATCATGCGTCAATTTTCTTAGATCCGCTAGAAAAAGATTGGAGTTGGGTATTTGATTTTTCCAGATCACTCATAAGAGATTTAACATTAATATCTAAGGATTCTTTCTCGACTCTTAACTCATTCAAAATTCTAATGGATTCCTCAAGTTTGGCTACAAGACTCTCATTTTCTAATTCAAGATTATTCAATTTTTTAAAGGTAGAGCGATTCACTTTTTTCAACTTAAGACATTCTTCAAACAATTGGTCATAAGCTTCCCAAATTTCCATATCATACTCAGATCTCGAATCAGAAAATAATTAACTCATCTAGACAAAATATTGGGTCAATGATCACCATTAAGCTCTGATACAACTTGAAAGTCTTAAATTATTTAGACCCATCTATGGAATTACACAATTAAAAGTAACAAATCACTTTTTAATTGTTTCTAGATGATTAGATCAAACAAATCAATTTATCCAAAATTAAGTAGTAAAGAATACCAAAGATGATCACGAAAAAAACCCCAACTGGATAACAACTTTGGACATTTTGACAATCAATAATCCACTATAAATCGAAGCAAACTTATAGTACAGTCCAGACCTGTCTACCTCGTAAATCTTCTGATCTCAATTCCTGCAATCTCCCTTGATCCTAATGGAGGTGTGCTCCTTCAAAATAAATCCTGATTCCTAGTTTATAACTTAGCCCTCCTGGACTACGTGTTCCTGACGCTAGATCCCGACTCCTAATATCTCACCTTAGTCCTCCTAAATTTGTGCTTCTGCAACAGCACCCCGATCCCTGGTATCAATTTATCTCCGATGGATTAAATAGTTTGGTGTTTGATCAAAAGATCTTGTGTGTTTTGATCTATGTTTAATACGAAAACAATATGGCTAAATCAACAAGTCATAATTTGGATGAAATTATAGCTCAAATAATATGATGATTGAATCTTTGAATCAATGAATGTGTTTTGGATTTTCAAATAGATGATCTCTATGAAAAATATGATTCAACACACTTTTAGACGTTCATAGAGTAGGATATATATAGGGAAAAGTGTTTGGGATAAAAAGGATTGGAAAATCAAGTATTTGAAGCAAAACAAAATTTTGAACGTCAACATGTCGCTCGAGTGCCAATCCAGCGACATGTGAGTAGTAGCTGAGCAATTTTCAATTTTTTTATCATAACTTTCTCTCCTGATATTCGATTGAGGTTATTCAAAATGCGTTGAGAATCTAACTCAAAGAGTTACAACAATTCTAGAAATATCCTTATCTAAATCCCAATGTTTTCCATGTGAAAAATCCATTGCAAATTGCGACTAAGAATTTGAGTATAACTTGCACAGCTGTTTGACACTTTTTGGACATCTATATGCATTTCAATGATCATATGTGATACTCTTGAACTCCTTCAAGGACTATACTACCAACCCAACTCTTTTGACTTGAATTAGGATTCTATAACTCCTATTTTGACTTTGATTACAAGTCGATAAACTCCTAATACAATTCAAGAAGAAATTGATTCTGACTAAAGAAATTGCCAACTACAAATTTAGAAATTGCCAAATATAATTTGGACTTAACAAAACATAATATGTTTTCCCTATAGCACACATCTCGAAAAAATATATCATGTATAATTTATGAATTTGTATTTATCCCGAAAGGAAAACATAGAACTCTTGCCACGTGCACATTAATTCTTATATGAGAATATCATAGTTAATTATAATTTCTAGAATTGATTATGTCTTTTGTTCAATTGAAAATTTATTCAAATGGAAAACAACAAAAAACTCGAGATGAATTGCCAAGATATCTTTTAGTTGATAGTGCGACCGCCAAACTATTCTTGACTCCTTGTTAGATGTTAATCTTGGACCATGACTTGAATTAATTAATCTAGATAGATTAATAATAAATTAAGATTAAGTTGATTATCTTATTGTGATCATATTAGGATAATAATATCACATACTTAATAATTGTTAATAGTCTTTTTATATAACCTAAGTTTAACTAATTAGATTAATTAGTTCATAGACCCATTTGGGTAAATCCTTTACTAATTCTAATGAAATTGCAAGTTCAAGCAAAAAAAACCTTAAACTTGTCATCAAATTGGTTCAGTCGTGACGAAAATCCACTAGAATCAAAAAAGGGGAAAAATCGAACAATAATGAGGTCCAACAGCAAAACCGGTTGACCTATCACCGTTTTACCAGTTTACTTGTGTTTTTTATTAAAAAGAAAGAATTGAAATAGGGCCCATAAAGCTATTGTTAAAAGAGTTGCCAGCCACTTTTGTTAACTACTTTCAATCCTTCCCTTTTCTTTATTTTCCGACATGGGATTGAAGGCCCTTTCAACCTCATGTTCACTGTTCAAACATTTAAAGTTTTAAGCTGTTTTATTATATTAGGTTACTTTAAAAATATTGTACTATTTTTATTTTAAAATTTATATAAAAAATTTAAAGTCAAAAAAATTAATTCTTGAATTTTAATATTTGATTCATTTTTTTTTATTTCACCTCTATTTTTCTTGTTCATGTATATTTATTTATTGCATCGATTTGACCCCAATTAAACCTTTTGACCCTTAATCTTTTACAGGTCGATATTTGGATCAATTTTTAAAACATTGATAAAAATATAGATTGTGTTTTGAATTTTATTACACTTTGTCTTTATTACTTGCCAGCACAAACAAAATAGGCAAAAAATCCGTCCCCCTACTTTAGGCCCAAAAAAAAAAGGAAATTAATTTTTTGGTCTAATCATATGTCGCCCATGATGTTTATTTAATGGTAAAAAAATGGTCAATATGCAACCTTCAAAGTTTGGAAAGTCAACAATAGTAGCTACACAATACAAGTCTATTTTGCCTTTCCAATAGTGCTTGTCTATGAATGGAGAGGGGCAAAAAAATAATTATGCAAAAATAATTCTAGGATGAATTTGACATTTTGTAAAAAATATGTTTGTATCCTACAACCCTACTCAAAACTTTCATATTCAAGGTTCAAATTTTTTAATTGAAAAAATCTACTCAAATCTATCAAAATCTCATAGATTTTGCGAAAAAAGCTCCATCAGACATGGACTATATATTATTCTACCAAACCTGACTATCTTGTAGTAGTGGAGTTCCAAATTCGTTCTTTCAATATGGTAATCCATAAAATCTGGACATTCGGATAATTCTGGTGTGTTGATATCCTGGTACATCATATTTGTAATCATCAAATGTATAGTGTAATATTCATCACACATTCTTTCTAAATACAAAGGTGGTTTTGATTTGAATATTGAAATTATTAAATATGTCGTGTATGTTTAGATACTATCAAACCAAGCAAATATCAAATATCAAGTGTTTGACCCAATTTCTTCTCTCAAATAATCCTATCAATATTTCTCTATCCCGCCGCCTCTCTCTAACGACCACTGGCCCATCGGCATCACAGGTCTTTTGCAATCTTACCGAGTTCATCTTACATTAAAGCCACAAGGTAATTTCTCAACTCTTCTCTACTCTCTACTCTCATCCAAAATTGAAGCCATTTTTTTATTATTATTTTTTATTTATGAGAATAAGTATGTATAATTGGTGACTTGGGTTTGGCTTAATTAGGTGAGATTTGAATTTGGGTTTTATAAAGATTTATGTATTCTTTTGTGCTTATATATTTAATTTTGGTAATGCAAAATTTGTTTTTGATTTGGTTCAGTGCCAAAACCGATTTAAGAATCATCTTGGGTCGGTTTGGTTTGGCATAAACATATTGACTTGGTCAGTTATATATTTATATATATTATTGAAAAATAATCAGTAACATATCACATTATAAAATCACAGCAAACTCCGGTTGAAAGGAAAAGTAGAATACATTCCATCCATACACAATAACTGGAAGTTTAAGACATAAGAGAAGCAATAATGTGGACAACTTTATTCCTCACGCTGAATAAACTTGCACGAACCACAATTTTTATAATGGAAAAGAGAATTAATTTCCAACACGATTGATGCATTAGGGCACAAATAAACCCCCTCAAAACAGGCTTGTCTATCTATACCTATAAAGTTCGAGAGAGCCATCGACTGATCATTAAAAGAAAAATGGAAAAAAGGGTTAAAACGAATGAAAATAAAGTTTAGGGACCACAAGATGATCCTTGAAAGATTTTCAAGAGACAACTGGATGGAATTAGAACTAAAAAATGAATAGAATATGATCAAAATCAATTTCCAATCGCACAAATTATATTCCAGATTTTTAGTCAAAGATTTAAACTGACTTTTGGCATAGTAAACGTCTGAATTGGAAAATTTCTATTTCTATAGAAGTTATCGATCTTTGAGTTAGATTTCCAACGCACTTTGAATTGTATCAATCGCATATCAGACAAGAAATTTATGACCAAAATACTGACTATTGTGCAGAGAAAAAATCCGCACGCGAAGACAACTTTCCTTATTCGATTAGAACTCTTTTGGAAATCAATTTGGACATGACTTTCAACCAATTTTCGCTCCTACAAATAGAGAACAATAGAATACATGGGAGAGAGATTACTACACATTCTTAGAGAGAAAAACACCATTGAAGAGGGAGAAGAAATGCAAGAACTAGGGCTCCATTTCAAGATTCGAATTGCATCAATCGGATATCAGATGAGAAAGTTATGACCAAAATACTGACTGCTGAGCAGAGACAAAAAATCCGCGCATGAAGACAACTTTCCTTATTCGATTAGAACTCTTTTTGAAGTCAATTTGGACGTGATTTTCAACCAATTTTCACTCCTACAAATAGAGATCAATAGAATACATGGGAGAGAGATTACTACGCATTCTTAGAGAAAAAACCACCATTGAAGAGCGAGGAGAAAGGCGAGAATTGGGGCTTCACTTCAAGATTCAAGATTCAAGCTTCAACTTCTAGTTCTTTGGTGATGTCTTCTATTTATTAATTTTATTATTCTTTTATTTTCTCCATGTTATGCTAAACTTTTTTATGTATTAGGTGAACGATGAACCTCCCTTTGTGATCTTTTAATTCTTTATTTTGTAATTTGATATTTAAATACGTTGATAGATGTTGAATGATTTATATACGCTTTATTGTCCAATTAAATACATGTGATTATGTGAGTTTTGGTAATTTATTTTATGCAATCGAAAGAAGGGAAATAAACTCA
>CAIGRL010159019.1:0-11218 GCA_903798325.1 Fraxinus xanthoxyloides | reverse complement strand
CAAGAATGGTTATTACATCACTTAGCTGCTCCAACTAGGAATCGAACTCCTCACGCTGAGGTTGCAAGCCCAACAATGCCCGTCCTTTGCCAACTCGAATGTGTCCCGGGAGGCAAATTACGTTATTTTTTATTATAGGATTGTTTAACCTCGTCACATAACCATAACATAGTAGCTACAATAGTGAATCATCATAGGAATTAGTAAATGAATAAATCAATGGGTTGATCGCTAATTTACTATTTATGCTTGTCACCTCCCTTGGTTTGATGTCGTACACAAAGGGAAATTGCAAGTATTTGAATCAATTCGACGGCCATCATCAAATGCATACATCCGAGATAATACAACAAAACAAATATATTTCAATCAAAATGTGCATGAAAAGAACCAAAAATCAACTCTATATTTTTCTCTATGGTCATTCATACACCAAGATTCATACAAGTCAATATTGCAAAACTTTCTACATTTTCCACATGCACAAATCAATAAGCCAGCGAGGCAGCGGTTGCATGCGTGGACGAGGAGGTGGCTGGGGAATGAGAGTGAACACGGCCTTCGCTGTGGCTGCCTTGATCATCGGAATTCGATTGGTTATGTTGCTGTCTCTGTTTAGGGGATGATAATGTCTCTTGGAAGGGTGGTGGTAGTGCAGGAATAGGCGCATAGATTCCATTAGAAGTGGTGGCAACTACCGGTGTCTCCCTGGATGTGGTGGTTGCCGCCATTGCACCATATTCCGATGGTGGCACCCAAATTCCTCCCACCACCACAAACTGTGGCTCTTGTGGGTGGTTGTTGTTGTGGATTGAAGAACTAGGCCTCCTCGTGTGCAGCCTATACTTCTGCAATTAATTACAAATACAAGATATTTAGGCATTGCTTGAACATTCGTTTGGGAAGGAACAATTTCGGTCAAACTACTTATTATCTACACATAAAATACATTCACACAATAAAATATTTTGCACATAAACCCAAAACTTTTTCCTACTTCTTAATCACACATCCTTCTAAAAATCAGTATTCGACACATTATTTTTATCAAATAATAGCTGTCAAACAAGCTAAAAGCATCTAACTCTACTTCAAAGTTACAATACGAAGAATCAAGAATGTCGTCAAGAAAGCTTGTAATCAAGAGTCTTCTTTCACAAGAACAAATAAATCAAGAAGTGGTGGATTCCTCTCTACATTATTATTATTATCTACTCAATTAGTCTTTCCTTCGAATGAAAGTTTCCAACAAATTCCCAGTGATTCTCTAACAATATCAACAAACTAACAAGTTCTTTTCGAACAGTTGATTGCATAAATACTTTCTTCATTTCTTTCTATCCATCAAAAGAACAATTTTCTTTATGACGTCGACGTTACATCCACCAGAAACTACGATAAACCATATTAAAATTCCGAGCGATTCGCAATTGGAATCATTTAATAACTTTCAAAGATGTTATTCCCATTGACAATAATTAAATGTACCACCATTTACATATTGGACAAAGATTGAGATGCACCACTAACCAAATTGAAAAAGATGCAGCTATGTATTTCTAAATACATTAAATTTTAATTCATTTTTCTCTCTACTGGTATCGTCAACAGATTCACTCGATAAAATAATTTTGCACATAAACCTAAAAATTCTCTATTTCTTCGTGAAAAAACTTACAAAATCATTTTTCCTTTTTTTCAAACAATGGAACTCAAACAAGGGCACATTCTACTTTTCATATTCCAAAGAAAAATTAAAAGTATTTGAGAAGAAAAAAAAAAATTCAAAAATTCTTCACACAAACCTGTAAATGACTTTTAACTTCATCATTTGTAAGGCCATCAACCTTCATCAATTCCCTAATTTGTTTAGGTGTAGCAACTGCATAAATTCCAAATAACAATTAAAACAAAAATTTTGTCAAATGCAATCAAAATTAAATAGAAAATCCTAATCAAAGTCTAATTTCATATTAATTAGAAGATTAATTACCACGTGAACCACCAAGTTGTTGAAGGGCTTGTATGAACATTTTATGTAACTCAGGTGACCAACACCTCCTTGCCTTCCTTTGAGACTGTCCTTCCTTCTCTTCCTTTTTACTTCCCCCACTCCCACCGCCAACGCTACCGCCTGTCTCCACCGAAGAACTGGCGGCAGCCACCGGTACAGCCCTATTAATTGGCCCTTGCACAGTAGCAGTTGTAGCACCACAAGTGCCAACACTTTTCTCTCTCTTAAATGGATGGAATGCCCCGCCACTGCCATCTCTCTTCACCTCCACAACGGACACTTTTCTTGGTGAATCCTATACCAAATTAAAAAAATAAAAATAAATAAATAATCTCTCTCAAAATTAACAAAAACCCAGATAAAAATAAATAAATTATAAAACTACCTCTTTACGGGGTGGATCTGGAGTTTGATTCCATAGTTGAACAGATCTAAGCCAATCTGATTTCTTGGAACTTTTTTCACTCCCATTTATGCTATCTTTAACATTAATATTATCCTTTGGCTTCTTAGATATTTGTTCTTCATCCTCAAAATTTCTCTTTGTAGGAATAAATTCTTCCAAAACTGGCCCTTCAGTTGATGTCTGCTCAGAACATTCAGATTGCCCATGTAAATTATACTCAGTTGATGTTCCAGATAATTGCTGCTTGCATGCCTCAATTGCTGCAAAAAACCCACGTGCAAAACAACGTTAAAAACAACAAAAAATTTAAAAAATTGTGTCTTTTGAACATAAAACCATTATAAAAGAGATTACCTTGAGTGACAAGATCAAGACAGAGAGGGAGTTCACGTTGGAACACTTGAATCTTGCAACGTTCTTCTTCTAAGGCCTTTATATAGTCTTGACATCTCTGCATTTTCTCAGAATAATCACTGTGATTATGGCTGTAGATCACCATTTTTGTGGTTCCTTCTTTACCTTAATCTCTTATATTTTCTGTAGCACAATTATTGATGGGTTTAAGACTTCTTAGAAGTGGTTGTGACCAAAAGGATAAAGGTTCTTATCAGGACAGAGGGGATCCAAATGAAAAAATAGAATAAAGGGATCTGGGTGGAATCAAGAAATGGAATAGACTGGGTTTACAAGAAAATAATCAAATACAACTACTGGATATATATATTAAGACAGACGGAGAGAGATGAATTTATTTTCCATTTTTCTAATTTATTTTGGGTTATAAGGAGAAAAATGGGGGGTGCCGTGGGTGGGTCGATTTCGGGCCGTCGCGTACAAACGAATCTTTGATCATGAGGTTTTTGAGGTGAGAGAGGAAGAGTACGTGTAAATGCGCGTGTTTTTTGTGCCTGTGAAGTGTGTGGTTAGAACATTCAAGTGAAGTGATTCCTGTGCCTTATAAGGATGAGACCTTCTCTAAAAGTTGAAATGGTTCAACGTTGTTATTTCCAATGGAATTTTAGCCCGTCTCACATGCTTTCTTTAACTGCATAAGGGTACAAACGAAGTCTAATGTTGAAGAAATAGGTGTAACTGTTTAGTTTTACGACGACGAACTTATTTTAATGATTAGAAACATATTTTCCTAAATAATATGTTGTCGAAAAAAAAAAAGTTTTTTAAAATTACTTCAAATATTATTTTATTGAAAAATGTGATTAATAAAATAGTAAAGAATTGAATTATAATTATAATTATAAGCAAATAAGGAAAAGGACAAGAGCCTTGGCCATCAGGGGCGCCACATGACGCCCCTCTATTGGTTGGAGGTTTGTGTGTCCCTGGCTATGCATGATATTTGTAGATAAGATCAAAGGACCTAATCTTTTCTCTCTAAAGAAAAGGATATTTCATTTTTGTCCTCGAGGTTCTCTACTTTTTAAATGGAACCCTTTAGCTTTTGATTCATACAAATGTAATTGTTATTGTCACTTTACAAGTCTTTATAAAAGTTCTCTAATCCATTTTTATTTTTCCGTGAGTCTAAGTTGATTGAAATTTGATGTAAAGCGACTCTTTGGTGCAAGCGAAGTATATTTTTTTATTTTTTATTTGCTATTGTAACTTTCTTGACTATTTTCTTTCACTTTCTTACATATTTCATTGCAAAATATTGTGTCCAATTAACAAAAGAAGAGGATGCTCGAGAAATAATATGATTAAAAAAAAAAGATTCACGTTTCCATTTGTTTCAATTTAACTATTTTGACATTTTTCTAAAAGGAATAAACTTCAATTTTAAATTTTGAAATTATATTTACTTCCACGAATTTCTTTTATTGACGTCTTATTCTCTTTGAATGCGTTAAACAAACTATTATAAACATTTAGGGATATAGAGTTGATTTAAGCGTAAAAATATATTGTATTTTCATCCACCAGATTTTTTGTCAATTTTTATTGTACCTTAATCTTACGAAGTGTTGATAATTTCATTTCTTAATAAGCTAACTTAATTCAAATACATAATGTTCATGTTGAAGAATGAATAAATTGGTCCTAATGTTGACGTTCGGGTTTTAAGGTAAATTAATTTGTTTCAAAATACATACTTTATAATTATATCATAGTTATCTTTAAGGTAATCACATACTTAGATAATTATTCTTTTATTCTCACAGTGACATCTATAACAACTTAAAGCAATGTTACAAGGACAGACATATAGAAAGTAAAAGAGGATAATCATGAATACTCAAAACAACAACTAAATTTATTTATTTCTCCATTATGTTTTATAATTCGATTTTGATTGAACGTCGAAGGATCAACATCGAAAATCCCTATGACATGCCATTAAAAAGGGATTCAACATATGAACAAAAATCTCAATAAGAAATTCTCTTGAGGTTGGCAATGATATGATAAAAGGCCTCGACAAAATGTTTTTCAAATAAAGTGTCTATTCTTGGAAAAAAAATTCAATGAAATTGTTACATTTGTTATAAAAAAAGAAGAATTAACTATTGTTTTCTTTAGATTTTAACTCATATTATAAATAATATATTTCATTTTCATATATCTTTCGTATAGAAAAAATTATTTTCGATATCAAATTGAACAACTTAAAGTATGTTTGGGATTATTTAATAAACAAATTAAATTATAATAGATATAAATGAGTGGTAAGTAAGAGAATAATATTGGTCAATCTTTTAAACCACCTGGAAAAAAAATAACTTGAATATTTATATAATGATAAAAACATTAAATAATCATTTCTATGTAATGAAAATGCGAAGAGGACAAAGGAGAGATAAGGATGAAATTGGACACCCATAAAAAAATTGTGATAAGGATGAAATTGAGCACGATGAAAAATTGCGGGGGACAAAATTGGATTATCACATCTATCTCTCTCGCTCTCGATCTCTCGATTCTAGACCAGTCTTGTCACTCTTTCTATTTTCAATACTGGTAGCGGGTTCGACAAATCACGAGAAAATTTGAAGATAGAAAAAAATCTTCTTTCAGAGCGTGACTCACGTGCTCTGTACAACCGTATACGACTGGGATTTGTAATTTAACTTGGACAGTTTTGAAAAATGATAGTAGCTTTTTGAGCTCTTGAAGGGCTAGCCATAATGATAATCGTATTGTACGGACCAATCGCTACAAGACATAGACACGGTACAGGCTTCACATCACATGGTTCAAGATTCGAATATTCGTTTCAGACTTTTAAATCCGGTCATTATTTTGGAAAATGATGTTTTAAATATTCTAGTACAAAATATTTTATTATATAAAAATATGATTGAAAATAAATATAAAAATAAAAAATTTTGAAATAACAATTGTTAAATAAAGACTAAAATCCTTTTGCTAACCCGTTGTGAGTGAGTTTAAATTCAAAAAGTATTGAGAAAACAAAACAAATAAATAAACGTGATGGAAAATAGAGATATTACCATGGGTAAATTGGGGTTAAACTCTTCAACTTTTCATCCAGTATTGTCATAGATTCTAAACTAAGGATGGTAACGGGGACTCGGGGAGGGTAGCTCTTGCCCCGTTTACTACCTCGTTTATCTATATCTTTATTTATTTTAAATTTTTGATAATTTATTTTATTACTACAAATCTACAATTACAATCTTATACATAAACTTTCTTTGAATTCTTGATTTCTTTTCATGCCTTTTATTTACTTATTTAGTTACTTAATATACAGTCTATACTATACAAATTACAATACATGTTCTATACATTTCATTACACTTCACAAATGGATTCATACTCATTTGTTTAGGGCTTGTTCAGTATTGGAGGCGAATCATCTATGATGCCGAAAACTCAATTTCAAAATGAATTTGTAGGACCCATCGAAGTATTCAATTCCGAAAATATTCTATATTTGGATACTCACATAAGTAGTAATCCAATTAATTTTGATGATGTTGGTGTTCTCGAAACGGAACATGTGTGATTATATATTCTCGACACAATAAGAAAACGAAAGGGGTAAAAAAAGCAAAATGTTGGGATCACTTTAAATTGATTCCAATGGATTGTGTGATCGATGGAGTTGCAGAGTCTAAACTAGTATACAAATACTGTCAATGACAATTGGTACAGTAAAAGGGCATTGGTACCACCGTACCACTCATCTCAACTCTCACTACAAAGTATGTGCAACCAAACATAAACTTATTAGTGCCTATCAAACATAACTGCAATTTGGTATTCCAAAGATCGATTCTACTTCTACGACACTTTGCATGTGATATTTTCGGAGGAGAAAGCTTGAACGAGAATGGGTAAGTTCGTTGCCGGTGCTGAGTTGTCTCTAGCAATAGCAGACAACTAACATTTCGTTTCTTACATGAAAGAATGTCTTTAATTGAGGTACGCTAGGGAAAGTAGAAATACTCTTCATTCGGATAATAGAATATTTATTTAATACAAATCAACAATTAATTAACGATTTACAAAAATATGTGGGTGTTATATATTTAATTTCGGATTTATGGGAAGTGATTAATAAAAGAGATTATATAGGTGCAACTGTACACTACATAGACTCACTTGGTGTATGCATAAAAAATTATTACTTTTAAAATTATTGGATTTTCTCACAACACTAATAATATATTTAATACCATTATGAGCATTATTAGATAATATCATTGTGAGAATAAAATTTGTTCTTTTACATTTGACAACACTAGTGTTAGTAAGTCAGTTATCGATAAATTGTATAGGGTACTGCAACCTGATTTCGATAGCTATTTATTTTATATTCGTTGTTTGTGTCATATTTTTAATTTAATTGTGTTGGATGATTTGAAACATATTAAGAATGAAATTCAAATAATTAGGAATGCACTAATATATATCACGATTTCATATAGTAGAAAACAAGCCTTTGGAGAATTTTGTGCCAAATTCGTGGTAACAAATACGAAAATATTTATTAGTGATGTATGATATAAATGAAACTTCACTTACTTATTATTAAAATTAAGCGAAATAATTGAACGTATAATAACTAAATCTTATAACAATAGATAGACATATTAGAAACGATGATGACACTATTTTGAATGAATTTAATTGGCTTTTAGCTTTTAAAATTAAAAATTTTGACAAGTTTTCATGACTTTACAAATATTTTATTTGAAGGATAATATTATCCCCACCAGTTGTATGTTGCTTGGAAGTTTTTATATAATTGCAAGGATTTTTCATAAATACAAAAATGACGCCAATTTCAATAAATTATAGAATTAAAGTTTAGAAAATATTGGGAAGATTTGCCTATGTTATTTACTTTAGCTTGTATCATGGACTCTCAACTACAATTTATCGTGTACTAAATATTTCAAAAGTTTTAACTTTTAATACACCCATCACTTATAGAAATATAAAACAAACTTTATGTGAAATGTATGAATTATATGTAGAACGAATGGATGCAAATATTAGTCTGGTACCTGCCGCACTTACTCATTCAGCTGATATTGAAGATGACGTTGAAATATTAAATTTATATTAAGTCATTAATACATATAAATATGATGTAATATGTTATTCTAGTAATAGTATGTCTACCACATGTAATGAGATATCAAATGCAAGCCCAAATGCATTGCATCATGAATTACTTTAATCATAATATGCCTAATAATAAATCAATTAAAAGAAGTTCAAAAAAAGTAATTGAATTCTGATGAAATTATAAACAACGATGACTACTGGTTTCTAGGATTGCAAAAGACCTATTAACACCTCTAGTTAGCATTGTAGTTTCGGAGTCTGCCTTTAATGCAGGTAACAGAGTTCTGTCCTAAGTTAGGCATCGACTGAAAGAATATTTGGAAATATTAATGTGCGTGAAGGGTTGGCAAGATGCTCATTTTTATTGAAAGATAAATATACTGAAATTCCATGTCGTCAGGTAAGTAATATTTAATTTAACCATATTGATAAAATTTGTTATTTTATAATATTGTTTTTAATTTTTCAAAAAAATTGTACACGTAACAAGTTGTTTGTGTACACTTTTTAACTTTACACACTCGAAATTTAGGTAGCTAGTCCTAAATCTTATCTAAAAAAATAAAAATAAATATAAAAAATACGAAATCACAAGCCGAGGCTCGGCTCGACCTACGAGCCACGAGCAACGAGTCGAGCATGAGCCAAGCTTGACTGAGCTTGGCACATTGCCCCCTCTAACTTGAGGTCTAAATTGATAAATGCACAAAGTGAAAACCTAAAATTACATATTCAAATAGGTTGAAGACTCAAAACAGTCGAGCTTGGCACATTGCCCACTCTAACTTGAGGCTAAATTGATAAGTTCACTAAGTGAAAACCTAAAATTACATATTCAAATAGGTTGAAGACTCAAAACTTTGCCTTTTGAAGATTTCACAATAACGGTACGGAAAATGTTGAGGAGGTCACCCTTAATTTACCTTATTATGTTTCTTTTAGTTGAACAAATTCTTTTACCCCTTGAACCAGGTGACATTTTGAATGCGAATAATTGTTCACTATTGGCTTACTTTCGATTGCCAACGTACCAAGATATTTAACCCCGATAATTAGGTTTCAGTCAATGGCACATCAAAGACTCTAGAGGTCATGTATAACAACTATCAATCCAGTGTCTTAATGTAATTAATAAAGCAATCAACATGGAATTTAATTCTTTCCAGTACGATCATGCATTAGATTCTTACTCATAATGACCGGGTCAAATGAACTTTCGGATATCAAATGTACTAGTATTATTACTCCCAAAATATTTTTTCTATGATCAATACAAACCACATACATTAATCGGTAAAGTAGCAACTGTTACAACCTTAACATAGAGACGGACGAAAGCAGCGTCGAAGAGGGACCACCACAACCGCACCCCATAGCACCGCATCGAAAGACCACCGCCCACATATAGTCCCACAACGCACACCCATTGCACCACCACCGCACCGCTAAAAAAAAGTACAGAGACAAAAGAAAGCAGCGTCGAAGAGGGACGGTGTAGAGATGGAGGGTGGCGGCGGAGATTTGAGATTAGAGATACGAACGGCAGGCGGTGGATGAATCGCCGTTGTGGAGAGACGGTGAGAGTGGAGAGAAATGAATTAGTTTAGGGTTTGAATAGATTTAATGTTTGTCTGAATAAATAAATTTTATACCTGATTTTTAAAAATCAATTTTTAAATACCTAGTTTTATGTAATTACTACTTTTAATGTTGAGAATATTTCGGCCATGAAAGTCAGCCCATAAGGTTGGCTTTGGACCCTGCTGTTTTGGTGTTCTTTCGAGTTTGGATTTTTGGTTCGATGGGCTTGAGGGTGTAACAGTTTGCCATTGGGCTCCATCAAAAAAAGTCAAATCAATATGCTCATGTATGTTGGAACCTATGCACAAGTGGAAATAAAGATCTGATCGATATATCGTAATTATTTAAGAAAAATAAAGGGATATCGTTATTGTAATCATGTGACAATATCAACTGCTGCTGAATACACTCTCAAGTCTCAAAGGAGAAAAAAATAATGGGCCAATAAGAATAAGGGTAGTGTGTGAGAAATAGAAATTCTAACGTCTTCAAAAAGTGCTAATAACCATCAAACATATTAGTGCTAAAAGTAAAAGTTTAGATATTATAAACTAGAAAGAAAAAAAAGAGAAAACTAGAGAAATCAATAGACTTGTTTTATTTTATTGAGAATCAAAATTTCATATTTATAGAGAATAATTAGAGATACAATGATAATAAAAACTAAGGCTCCAGAAGTGTAATTGTCATTTACCAATAATCATATTCTGTTAAGTGCTAATATGTCATAGATTCATTGTTTACAAGTTAAATGTAATTAAAAAAAAAAAGCCACATAATATGCACAAATTAAAAGACATTGTGCATATATCATAGATTCATCTGCACATATTATAGATCAACCTATGACGAGAACCTTCAATTTGTGACCTAAATTGTCTGATTATTTTCCATATAACCTACTTCTGCGACAACTAATTGACCAAAACCTCCGAATTGTTAACTGAATTGTTGGTTTCGACGCTGAAAGATGTCAATATGATATATCTCTGTGTTGTTTTTATTGGGTTGAGTGATGAATTTGTATTTTAGGAAGTCTTAAATGCACGGTTGATTTTAGGAAACTAATTTAACAGAATACACACACAATTGACTTTTAGATTTTGAAACTTAATGTCTGGAAATTGATTTGGTGCATACTTAATATTTGAAATATGATTTTTTTTCCTTACAAACATCTCAGGTGTTAAACTGGACGGGCTTAACTAGCCAGCACAAGATCGGCCCATTAAAAATGACCCGTAAACTGACCCACTACCCGAGTTGGCCTGTACACGAGCCAATAATTTTTAATATATATTCAATCCAATTTACATAGTTGGATCAGACGATAACCGTCTACCCATTTTAAATATGTTTTTTGAAAAAATCAAATTTAAATTTAAAATGGCTGATGTCCATCAGCCATGTAACAAGGCTGTCAACCAAGAGCCTCCAAAATGAATTTAAAGGCTGCCTATCGCGTCCATTATGAAGACTTTTCGAAAAAATAATCGCAAGTGTTTGGGCCATCGGTTCAATTTGGATTTATCAAAAAACTTTATGCACGGTTTTGAATCGGCTCAAAAATCGCCATTGGCTGGATTTTTAACTGTACCGAGTCATAGCGATTCTTTATCTTGATGGGTCGGTTCAAAACGGCCCTCCCAATTGACACC
>CAIGRL010158970.1:0-16985 GCA_903798325.1 Fraxinus xanthoxyloides | reverse complement strand
TTAGTTCCGTAAAACTCTTTTAAAGAAAAAAAGAATTATCTGCTATGACTTAGGGGCCCAAATTCCGAAGTTCGCCTCAGGCCCCGCAAAACACAGGTACGGCCCTGGCACTACACAGATTATCTCCAATTCTTGCCATTCTGAGTCTGACCTACTCGTGACTTTGAACTTAATTGGATTCTGCTCATTTATTTCTATTTATCATTTAAATATATCCGTGCAGTTAATTTCTAAGTGAACGCAAGTATGTAAAATCTAATAAATCAACATAATCAAAGGTCTTCACAGAACATACCCAAAAGTGGTGAGTTGAGCTAGAAAGAACGGGTACTCCTTCAAGGGAACTAGGGCAAGTTTATAAAGCACGCGATTCGCAATGGCTAGTGCTACAGTAACTGTAGAACAAGCAATAACAATTAGCTTCTTATTCCCGTTTGAATTAGAAGGTGGAGGTTCATCAGGTGCATAATCTTGATTGCCTAATGCCCGAATCGCAGACGGCCGTAAATGTTGAATTTTCGCAGACAGCCGTAAATGCTGAATTTGAACTCCATTAATCTTTCCACTGTAAATCTTGAGCTGTTTTCTAGGGGAATTTGCGAAAAGGGAGAGTTTAAGAGGGGTTTTGAGCGAGATTTGGGTTGATCCATTGGTAATTATTTGAGTGCGAAGTGAAGAATAAAATTTGGGAGAAGAGGAAGAAATTGGCGCACCTACAAACTCCATTGCAGATGAAGTGGAAAGTGGGGAAATGGCGGTACAATTATTGACCGCCATTAATGTCATAAATCGGGGACACCAACCTCATAGCATTAGTCCACGACTCTTCGACTGCAATTACTGGTGGCAAGTGAGACCCGTTTAAAATTAGGCTTCCATGTTGATATTTTTACGCTCTGTTTGTCTCTACTAAAACAAAAACTATTTAATTCTCGTACTATTTTTAATCACACATTCATGTAATAAAATATTTTATTTGAGTTCCATTTTTCTCTAAATTACATTTTGATATAATATTTTGATGGAGAATTTGTGATTAAAAATAAGAAAATGTTTGAGTTTATGTGTAATATTATTTTATTGAAAAATATGTGGTTGAAAATAAAATAAAATAAAATAAAATTTATTTTAAAAATAATGTTGACCAAACAAGTGCTTAGGGCATGTTTGAGGCCCAATTTTGGTGTATAATGCATTTTGGAATAATATAATGATGGAGAATTTGTAGTTAAAAATAAAGAAAAATTTTGAATTTGCATATAATATTATTTTATTGAAAAATGTGTGATTGAAAACAATGGAAAAATATATATGTTTTGAAAAAAAATGGAGATATTTAGTGTTAAGACTTAGGTAGTCGTCAAAACAAATTAGTACGGGCAAGTTTGATTTATATTTTTAAGAATAAAATTTGTGTAAATTATTTTATTGGGGAAATATATAGTTTAAAAAAATATTTTCTATGTCTCATAAACATAGGCTTGTTTTATTTTTACAAAAGTTTAAATAAATATAGTTAAGAGAAAAAGGATAAAATTTCTTTGTATTTTTTTCCAATACACACCTACATTAAATAATGATTTAAATATGAGTAATTCATATTTACAAATAGCAGGACACGTTAAATACGGATATATTTAAAAATTAAGAAATCAACTATGTTATCAAAATGAAAAGTGGTCTATAATTTGGAACATCTGGAAAAGAAAGTAAGCATATTTTTATGGAGCGAAATGAGTATGTACCAAACACGAAGTACATTTTGTGGACAATGTAAACTCACATTTTATTTACACATTTCGAAAGATCTACAAATATTATTCATTCAAAACATTTTTTCACATCTCGTCCACCTCCAGATGACAAATAAAAAGAGATGTTTTTTTTCGTAACGTACTTAATTAATATCTTTTCATTTATTAACAAGAGGTGATATGTTGACATAGTTTGAGAAATAAGTCGGGATAGATGGAATAATAGTATTTTTTTTCTTATTTTTTATGCACTTCAAATTTATACTATGCCCATGTTTATCATCTTTTAAAATTTTAAATTGTTTACTACGGTATCATTCTCTACCGTACATTCACAAAATAAAATATTCTACACACAAACTAATAAAATTTGCTTGCTTTTTAACTACACATTCTCTATCAATCTATTATTTTATAATACATTACAAGAAATTAATGACTCTCAAACAAAGGCCTACATTTTTTTTAGTTCTCCAAAAAAAATGGTCTCCTTATATTTTATTACTTGACATATAATTTAAAACGAGGAAAAATAAACACAACACAAGCCAATGGTTGAGTGTTTTTTATGTTATTGGCTGGTTGCATTTTGCTTCTTCAGTGTTCAGATAGTGGCTTGCAAGGTGTATGTATTGTGTATGCCCCCCACTAGGGGGCCGTCATGTGGCCATTTGGTCACCCATTATGGTAACATAGCAAAACTCTTCTGCTTTTGGTCAGTGTTGTCTCCTTGACTTTGTGATAGCTGACGGGTCAACGTTTGGCACGCTTGTGGTTTGGGCTGTTGTGTTCTGTCCAGTTTTTATTGTTTTCTTGCTAGGCCTATTTTAGCCCATAGTTATGGGGAAAAAAGTTGGGCTGCGTGGTTATATTGGGCCATTCAAACATTTACTAGGCCTGTCCATTTCTTCTTCTAGTGGGATGGATGTGCAAATGGGTAAGAGTATTAAGCCTTCTTCTCCAGCAGCTTTTGTATCCAAAATTGATGCTTCCAATGATGCTAATAAAGGACTTTATGATGAGAGTTTCAATTCATCAAGTGTGTCCTGTACACTTGGAAAGAATGACACTGATAAGTGCGTTTTTACACACTTATCATACTGTCAAAACATGGAAAATTGTTGATTAATATGTTGGAATATAGCTTAATTCTATGTAATTTACGTTNATGGGTAAGAGTATTAAGCCTTCTTCTCCAGCAGCTTTTGTATCCAAAATTGATGCTTCCAATGATGCTAATAAAGGACTTTATGATGAGAGTTTCAATTCATCAAGTGTGTCCTGTACACTTGGAAAGAATGACACTGATAAGTGCGTTTTTACACACTTATCATACTGTCAAAACATGGAAAATTGTTGATTAATATGTTGGAATATAGCTTAATTCTATGTAATTTACGTTTCGCAAGACAAAGTGATGAATGTAGTTAAAATAAGGAAAAACGAGTAAAATGGGCTAAAATGGAAGAAATTGAAAGTTCAAGGACTAAAGTGCAAGTACTCTTAACTTATTTCTAACCTTGTAATGAAGATTCGAGAGTGTTAGAGGTCAATTGGATGAAAAAATGAGTCAAAGGGATGAAATATAGCCAAGACAATATCACATATCAATTTTTAAGTTGAAAAGTTTTGCAATGGTTTTCAACCTTATATTGAGACCAATTTTTGACATGTAAAACGATTGAATTCAAAGATGGTATTTGAAGCAAAGTTGTAGCCCTTTGATTTTTCTTTCCAACACATCTTGAATCACCTCAATCGGATATCGGAAGAAGAAGTTATGACAACAATATTGAAATATGTCCAATGAAAAAAAATCCTAAAGCTATGCGGTCGTATTGGACCTTTCATAAATCTTTAATGGCCAATTCCAGCCTTCTATGCGGTCGCATAGAGTATTTTCAAGGCGAAAATTTTGATTTCTGAATTTAAGTCAACCACTTGTGGAAACAACTATAAATACATGTGTTTGAAACCCTAGAACAAGAAGATTCGTCCAGAATGCCCCCAGACATCATTCTTCCATTGATTGTTGCTCAAGAAACCCATGAAAAACTAACAATTTTGGTAAAGTAAGGAAGGAACTCAATTGAATGTGGTGATTTCACATCTATTATTTCATGTAATTGGTCTTTTCTTGCTGAATAATATTAGGATTTAGACTTTTCTTTTCATTAATTTACATTGAAATCAGTTTAATATTTACAAGATTTTTCATAAATTCAGTCATATTTTTTCCATTGTTAAACTAAATTATTTGTTGAGTTTCAATTTCAATTACTTATTAATGAGATTAGTTTAACTTTTATCAAATCTTTCATAGATCCAGTCATGCTTCTTCTATCGTTAGATTGAATTAATTGTTGAGTTTTAATATTAGTATTACATTATTGGCAGATTAATTACTGCTATATGCTTGATGTGTATGGTCGATGTTTGATCTTGTTCCAATAAAATTGTGCGAATATGTTGTAAGTCTAGATTTTAGGATACATTTGTAAATTAAATTGATTTTCACGATATATCTTCCGATTAGAGTGTCGAGATGAAAGCCTCTAATTGTGTTATAAAAGTGGAATAGTTGATGTGAATGATACAATCCAATTGAGAGAATTCCGACACTTCGTTGCTCAAATTATTGATTTTAATTTCACCTTTCAACATTGAATTTTACTACACATTGAAGACGATAACTCATCCTTTTGGAACCCTTAAGCATTTTCCATCCCCCTATAGATACGACACCATAAAGTTGCACTACAACTATCGCATTATTTTTTGTGTGTAATCAAATTTTGGCGCCGTTGCCGGGAAGACGGCACAAGAAATTAAGGGATTAAATTGTGATGGGTGACTTCGTTCCTTTTCTAGACTTCGTTCCTTTTCTAACTCCTAACTCCTTTATTTCAATTTATTATTTTCTTTGTTATTCCTTATTTTCACTTTATTTTCTTTTTATTTATTTTTTATGAGTAGGTATCGAGGAGAACGAGGAAGATCTGCTGACAAACCTGATATAGAGTTCAAATGTAGCGACCCAAAATTCTATTTTCAAATCGCTACCAAAACTACTAACTTTAACAATATAAATGAAAGAAATTTAATGGGCACGATTTAGTTAAAAAAAAAAAACTCATAACAAAATGAATACTAAAAGTGCATATTACATTCATTAGATAAATAAATAAACGCTAAATTGACCAATAGTGCATAACATAACTTTAAATTTTATAATCCGATAAAACATATCTTGAAATTTATAAATAAAAATCTTAAGAGACAAATCTAAAAAATTGCTGAAATAATAAAATAAATGCATCGTTACACCGGATTATTTTTATTGAGTTCCATAAATTTTGGCATCACGACTGCCCCTCATCGCCCGTCATTCAACGACCCGATCTAATCTGCGAGGTAGGGAAAAATCGGGTGAGTATATGGGAATACTCAATAGGACACGAATTAAGGGTGCAATTCCGAATAAAAAAAATTTAAATCTTGCGTAAGAAATATCATACAGTCATATCATAGAAACCGGTAAGAGCTCATAACATATCATATCTTCGATACCGGATGTAAATTTCATATCATAACTTTCATCAGTATAATATTTATCAACAAGAAAACAAATAATTTAAACGGAATAATATCATTTGCACCTCGTAATCCTACCTCGTTTGATTGTATAGACAATGATTGGAAGAAAAAGCAAGAAACCACATTTCCAAAACTTTTATTTTCTACTTACTGACCGTTTCTATGGCTCCTTCTTTTTTGTCTTTATTTTTTTTTCTTTTTTGAGTAGATAATGATTTCTTTTACATGATATTTAAGGTTGAAAGAGGAAAAATAGCTAAAAAAAATCTATCAAATATCTCGTGTTTCCTTCTAAAAATGTCTCAAATCCCGGTCTTCCATACAATTTAAAAGTTTACTACCTTTCAAGATGGCTATCATTACAATTTTCCCAAAATCGAGGCAATTAAACATTATTAAAAATGGAATCAATTGACACCCTTTTTTCCTACACACGTGAATGCTTCAAGAAAAACAACCAATAATTTATTAATAACCAATTCTACACGTGGGTTATTATTATTCTAATCCATTAATTAATTTAAATCAAATAACAATTTAAAACAATATCTTTCAACTTCGATAACTTGGCTCTCATTTATCCGAATTAACTTTTTCTCAAACCTAATATGCATAACTAATTACTAGCTATCTAACGAGCTCAATATTGATATTTTTATCATTACTCTATCAATATTTAAATATTTGACCCAAATAAAAATTGAATTTAATAAATGTATAATTTTAGTCCCCCAACTTCCAAAATATATAATATATAGAATGATTATTATTTTTGGGACATTACATTGAATATCTTTTTAACCCTGCTTTTGATTATGCATTTGTTAAAACTAATACTTCATCAAGCAACACTATGTTTGATAGTGAGAATGATACACTTTTTAGGACTTTATAGGATAATCTTCATCCCACACGCACATCCATACCATCATGTATTATTTTTTCACTTAATATGCCATGTATGGACTTTAAATCGAGAATGATTCAACTTCTTCTCACTTTTCATGGACTCGAAAATGAGAATCCATACGTGCATATTAGGGAATTTGAAGAGGTGATTGCAACCTTCCACAATCTGGTATAGATGATGCATTCAAGCTTAGATTTTTCCCATTTTCACTTCAAGATAGAGCAAAAAGTTAGATGTACTCGTTGAGACCACGTTCAATTGGAACATCAGGTGAAATGACCCAAGCTTTCTTCAGCAAATACTTTTCCTATCATAAAACT
This sequence comes from Fraxinus xanthoxyloides, assembly GCA_903798325.1. Classification (NCBI taxonomy): domain Eukaryota; kingdom Viridiplantae; phylum Streptophyta; class Magnoliopsida; order Lamiales; family Oleaceae; genus Fraxinus; species Fraxinus xanthoxyloides. The sequence goes on along the minus strand of CAIGRL010158970.1, from coordinate 10,404 downwards.
AGTGCTCTGAAGAAGCAAATTTCTTCATTCACTCAAAAAGACAGTGAAACCTTATACCAAGCATGGGAGGATACAAAGAGTTGCAAGCTCTTTGCCCCATAATGGCTATGAGAGTTGGCATATAGTGAGTTATTTTTATGAGGGATTAACACCTAGGGAGCATCAATTTATTGAGATGATGTGTAATGGTGAGTTCTTGCAAAAAGATCCTTATGAGGCCATAAAGTACTTAGATGACCAAGCTGAAAAAATTCACACCTGGACTGGCCCCAGCGCCACTGATAGCACTAATAGGTCACGACCCGTAGGAAATATTTCTAGTGCAGGCATTTATCGGACTGGCCCTAGTGCCACTGGGATTTTTCTTGTTGGGTATTTTACCGGACGATTCTCGTGGATAGTGACTTCACCTCAATTGTGTGACTCTTGGAAATTGAAATACCAATATTTTGTTCACTCAAGTGGGTGGTTAGTCTTTAAATTCGAGACGAATTTGGAAACGCTTAGTGTGTTGCATGGTGGACCTTACTTTGTTTGCGGGAGACCATTGATGCTCAAAGAGACGCCACAATATTTTGAATTTGACGATAAAGATGTTAGTTCGATGCTAATTTGAATCAACTTATCGGAATTGCCCTTGGAGTTTTGGGGGCCTAGTGCCTTGTGGAAGATTGAATCGAAAGTTGGTAAACCTATTACTAATGTTAAGCTCACTTCCACTAGATGTAGACTATCTTTTGCGAGATTTCTCGTTGAAGTTGATGCGTCTATCGAGCTTGTGCAGATGTTCAAGATCAAGCTTCCTAATGGCAAATCAAGAAATCCTATTTGAACATGAGCTAAAGTTTTGTGGTTCTTGCAAAGTGTTAATGCACTACACGAATGGTTGCAATGACTACACAGGATGAAGATGAGGGCTATGGACGATAATGCTTTGAAAGACCCCATGATGACTGCACATGTTGTTGATTTGCAAGCTGGGCAATCTAATGTGGACACTAATTAATATGATCCGGGATGTGCCGAAAGCTACATGGAGTTTGATGATTGACGGAAAATGATTAACGATAAGTTTGAGTCTTCAAGTGGTTAATAAAAGTCGTACAAATGCATGCTCGAGAAACGGGGCTGTCACTCTTTTTATACAATGTGAAATTACCGCAAGTGTACGGTGTCAAGTTTTGCAATATAATGATGAAATGGAAATGTCGAACCCACAGGATTGATGCTTGATTTCTACCAAGTATTATAATTGTTTAGTTTCCACTTTATGTAGACAATCAAAATTGAATCAACATTGTGATTTTAATCTAGTGTAGATAGACTAAATTAGCAAGCCAACAGAAGCAAATCTTAAAGAAGTTATCAAATTATAAAAGCGTAGGGAGTGATTTCATCATACTATTGACAATGTTTTTCAACCTATATAATTTTAACTCATTCAGATTTTTCTTAATTTATAGGCAAAAACCTTAATATAAGTTTATTCACTCTCTCGAGTGCCGAATAAAATTTATCTCTATAATTTAATTTCAATATCTCTATTCCGAATTAAATGTATAGAAATTTTTATGGACATGATTCTTGATTCAAATAAGTCTCAAAGATTCGTACTCGCTCTCGAAATCTACGAAATCTAGTTTATGTTATTCCTTGATCACGCCTAAATTTCCCTCTCACGAGTGCCTAAAAAATTTAGGCAACAATTCATACAACTCGTGGCCAATTAATTGAATGGATTAAACAAAAACAACATAAATAAATTAACAAAAAAATCCAAAAGACTTAAATTATATAGGAATCAAGCATGTCTCAAGTTGATTATGTCAAATCCTAGATCTAAAAGTTGAGTTCATAATGAAGAAAATTGACATAATTAAATTAAATATAAATAACATTGATAAGAAGAAAGGGTTTAGAAAAACTATTCGATGTCGCTTGATTTCTTCTTCCAATTGTGTCAATCTTCCCTTTTTCCATTTATTTCATCCTGATTTTGTCTTCTATCTTCTTGTCTTCTTCTAGCCGTTAACAATCCCCTTTTAGGTCTTGCCAATGTGTATTTATCTTTCCCCATGGTTGATAGTCGAATTCCATTTGGGCTGGGCCAAAAAATCATGAAAAAGAATAATATCCTCCCTTTCGAGTCGCGGTGCCGCGGCGCCCAGAACCGGTACCGCCCATTCTGCTCAATTTTGATGAGCTGGGCGTCGCGGCGCGCAGCTTTCTGCCTCATTTTTAAAATTTTACTTTCTTGGGCGCCGGCTTTCTGCCTCATTTTTAAAATTTTACCACGGCGCCCAAGTATGCCATTAGTCCATCATCTTCATTTTTCTTGTTTCACCTCATCTTCAAATCTAATTTCTTTGATCACCCATGGCTCCGTCTCAAGCTCCCAAATATGTCATTTCCTTCATTGTATTTAAACTACAAAACAACATGAACACACACATCAAAATGCTCATAAGTGCTCAAGAACAAGCCGAAAACTATGTTTATAAAAGTGTTAATTTAACAAGTGATTTACACTCATCAAATACCCACAAACTTAATTCTTTGCTTGTCCTTCGATCGAACATAACCAATATGCAAATGAAAACTTACAAACACACAAATAAAACATATTACCAAAAGATTCAAATGCATAATTGGCTAGATAACTTGTTTTTATTGCTCAACATCGAAGTTGTAAGATCGAATTCATGAATCACTTGAAAGTTATAGTACAACAGCCGAATTCATGCTTTTCCAATGCAAAATTGTGTGATGAATCAAAGACAACGCTGTACAATTATAAGTCAATTCAATTTCCGACCCTAAAAGTAAATTATTTTGTTTCTCCACTCATGGGATTCACACACCCCCAAACTTAATTTCTTTTTACTCTTTTCCCGAGGGTATAATCTCAGAATAGATATGACGTCACTACTCCTTACCCCTCTCGTTTGAATGGATGTAACTAATTGCAGTTCACATATCAACAAATGAAGATTCTCTTTATTCTTTTGATTGCTTCCGCCTTCAGAACTAAATTAAGTTACTAGCCCCTAATCGAAGGTTTAAACTTCTAAAATAAGTGTTTGGGGCTGAATCAAGGCATGTAATGCGTCTTCTGTTTCATGCACCAGCTTTTTTTCATATTTATTTTTGTACAGACCCTATGTGCAAGCATCTTTCCCTTAAGTTTTCTAAATGACCCATGTAACGAACTTTAGGCCTATGACTCCCAAATCAGATGACTTTAGAGCACCAGGTTTTAAAACCTTGCAGGTTTAATCACTCGAGTCATAAAGGTTATGCAATGAGATTGTTAATGTTGTCCTTGAAGGTAATTAGTGCAATGCCCCTTATACAACTCTTATTCTCGAAAGTCAACCTCTAGATTAAGGTTTTCACTAAATCTTCATCCTAATGGTTTCATACAATCCATGCAACTTTATCATACATGGAATTCACATTAGTCTCAACGTTTCCCTACAATGGTTCAATCACCCAAACTTCCTAAATTTGGTGTAAAGTTATGATAATGTTATAGGTTGTCTGGATTGAGCTTCTAAAATTGTTAATTCAACCTGTATCATTTATGAATCAACTTATTCCTGTCTAGTGCCATATTCATTTCACGTGCATATATGTTACAATCTTCTGCAAAGGTGAGGACGATGTCTACTCAAGTACATAACTTATTCATAATTCACAACAAATCCAATTTTTTTCATCATTGCCAACAAAGTTATCCAACCCATCTTTTCACACATAAGAAACACTAATGCAATTAAATTAAACATGTGCACAAGTAAATAAACTGATGGATGACAATTATACAAAATATTACCTCCCCAAACTTGAAGAGCACATTGTCCCTAATGGGAAAAAATAGAAAATGGAGAGGTACATTCGTGAGAACATCAAGTATCCTCATCGTCATCCAGTGGATCTGGATGTTGGGAATGAGATGGAAACGATGGTGGTGGCAGAAAAACAAGTCAGGATGCGTAGACGCCATGACCCAATACAAGCGTTCTGATATTGAAACTGGGCATAAGTAGATGATTGCAATTGATCAACTCGCCCCTGCATTCCTTCCCGCCAATGAGTCGTGCGCAAGTCCATCGCTTCAAGCCGCCGAAGTAGGCCTTTGTTGATGCACTGTGAGCTTTTTCCAAAAATCCCATGTGAGTGCTAGCCCAGGATGTAGCACTTCCTCATATTCACGCGTTGTAACACCTTCTAGTATACAATGATCATGGATCAAGGAAGGATGCCCCAAGTTTCCTGTAGCTAGCCAGGCTAAGTTACACAAAATACTATTCTGAATAATCTTCCCAACATCAATAGAGTATCCCTGCTAAATAGCATAATTCAATAAAGCCCGGTCCTTCGTGACCTCGCTAAGGTTACTGCTCGGAATCAGTTTGGCGGAGATGAAATGATGCCAAACTTTAAAATTACTCATTAGATCGGAAAAGAGAAAATTAATCACCTCACTTGGAAACTGTTTCCATTCGGTACCGTCGCGGGCAAGCATCTGGATTAAGACTACGAGGTCAACCTCCTCATCCCGCAACCTTGAGTAGTCATCATTTCAGATATCCCACATATGGTAATATCCCACATATGGTAGAAGGAATTGATTGAAATACTATCAAACCGGATCCGGTGAGCTCGAACAAACACCTTGAAGTTCTCTTACTCCCTCGCATTTGCATAAAATTCCTTCACTAAAGGAATGGAAGCTGCCGCGGACTGCATAGCAAATTTGTTGCACCCCAGACTATGTATTTTTTTCTCGAGCAATAAATGTTCAAAACCCCACTTTGGAATGCAGTTTTGACATATCACCATCTGTTTAAAACGTTCTTCCGCTTAACTCACAAAATGCCACCGATCATAAGAAGTGGTATACAAGGATGTTGTGGTTTTAGATTTCTTTTTTGGCAGCATGTTGGAGTTACTCACTGCAAGGTCACATTTAGGAGAGAAATATACCAAATTAAAACAACAATTGAGGCGTAAGTAAGAATTTCAAAGTTCCAAAGGCAAGAATGTTACAAAAATTCTCTTAGACATTTTTACAAACACCTTGTAGGCAATATCCCCAAGCAAACATGTAGCAACCATTTATATCTCCACACCAACCCAATCATCCACAATACTCCAAATTAACACAAAAACTCGGAATCCCCATCACAAGCAAATAAATTCAATTGAAGAGATGTAGAACCCATAGTAAAGTGCTTATTTGTGTTGTAGGATTGTCCACACTCAATTAGCTTAGGCAAGAGGGTGAGATAATATGAACTAACAGGTGGTAAAAGGATGTAGAATAAGAACTAGATATGGGGAAGGAAAAATATAAATGTTGAGCGAAAACTAGGGTTAAGGGCATAAAAAGGGCAAGGGGCTTTCCCCCTCCATTTTTTCCTCTTGTTTTAAATGAGTCGGGCGTCGCGACGCCCAACTCTCTATAAAAAACAACAATTTTTTTATGAAAGAGCTAGGAACTGCAGTGCCCAAAATGATCATCGTGGCCCAGACAGTTTTGCAAATAATGGGCAAAAACACTTTTTTTTTGTTACCTCCAACATAACCCTTCCCATGTCCAATCTTGAATTGATGCATGCAGTCTTGAGATTGTACCTATAAAAGCAAAAATAAAACAACATTACTAACGTAATAAAAATGAAAACAGATTGAAAGTACTTAAAACGAAAAGAAAGGTATAGAACTTGGGTTGCCTCCCAAGAAGCGCTTCTTTAACGTAATTAGCTAGACGTAGATGTGGATTTAGGTAGATTCTTTAAGGGCAATGTCATCCACATCTCGATCTTCCACTCCATAGTAATGCTTGAGGCGCTGTCCATTTGCTTGGAATGTTAATCCATCCTTGCTTACCAGCTCCACTGAACCATAAGGAAATATTTTACTAATTACAAATGGTCTCGACCACCATGATTTGAGCTTTTCAAGAAAGAGTTTCAAATGAGAATTGAATAAAAGGACTTCTTCTCCTATCTTGAATTCCCTCAGGATCCTTTTGTCATGTTAAGCTTTGTTCGTTCTTTGTATATCTTTACATTCTCATAGGCATCATTTCGGAATTCCTCTAATTCTTCAAGTTGCAACAAACGTTGTGGACCAGCTAATTTCATGTCCAAATTTTCAGTAGATGACATGCCTTTCTGAACACCAGACGGTAGGGTGACATTTCAATTGGTGTTTTGAATGATGTTCGATATGCCCAAAGAGCATCATCCAGCTTGTGCGACCAGTCCTTGCGGTTGATGTTCATTGTCTTTTTCAAAATCTGTTTAATTTCTCTGTTGGATACCTCTGCTTGCCCATTTGCTTGGGAGTGATAGCCAAGTGCCATTTTGTGTCTAACATTGTATTTGGCCAAAAGTGAATTGAACAGTTTATTATAGAAATGTATACCTTCATCATTTACTATTGCCCTAGGCGTGCCAAACCCAGTGAAGATATTTTTTTGTAGAAACCTTAAAACTGCCTTTGCATCACTAGTTGGTGTAGCATTGGCTTCAACTCTTTTGGATACATAATCTATTGCAAGGATGGTGGAAAAGGACCCATGAAATATATGCCCCATACATCAAACAGCTCTACCTCGAGTAGTTGGTTAATGGTAGTTCGTGATGCCTCGAAATATTTCCCGTGCGTTGACAATGCTCACATGTTTTTACAAAAGCATAACAGTCCTTGAACAAAGTTAGCCAGTAAATTTCAGATTGTAATACTTTGGAAGCAGTACGTGTAGGACCGAAATGACCTACATAGGGCGACGAATGGCAATGCTCCATGACAGATTTTGTTTCTTCCTTAAGGACGCACTTCCTGATTATTCTATCAGCGCATCTCTTGAAAAGTAATGGATCGTCCCACAAATATGACTAGACATCATGAAAGAATTTCTTCTTTTGATGGTAAGTCAAGTTAGGTGGCAATTCCCTACATGCTATATAGTTAACAAAATCTGCATACCATAGACTCCTTAATGAAATTGCCAAAAGAAGCTCATCCGGAAAAGTCTCTATAATTTGACTATTATCCACCACATTTTCATTCTCCAACCTTGAGAGATGATCTACAGCAACGTTCTCACTGCTCTTTTTGTCCCGAATCTCTACATCAAACTCTTGTAATAATAAGACCCATCTGATTTACAGTGGCTTGGCATCTTTCTTTTCAAATAGATATCTGATTGCATCATGATTTATGAAAATAATTACTTGGTGCCATAAGACATGATCTGAATTTGTCATATGCAAAGACTACTGCTAGCATTTCTTTCTCTGTTGTAGTGTAGTTCAGTTGAGCTCCATTCACGATTTTTCTTTCGTAGTGAATTGCTCGAAATATATTGTCACACCTTTACCGTAGCACTGCCCCAACTACGTTGTCACTAGCATCACACATGACTTCAAATAGTTGACTCCAATCTAGCATTATCATCACTGGAGCTGTAACTAGTTTCTCCTTTATTGCTTTAAATATTTTCAAGCAATCGTCATCAAATACAAATGTAATATCTTTCTTCAAGAGGTTGTATAGAGGTTTAGCAACTTTAAAGAAGTCTTTAATGAATCTCCTGTAGAACCCAGCATGCCCGAGGAAACTCTGAATACCCTTGACATTGGTGGGTGGTGGTAGCTTTACTATTGTATCAATTTTTACCCTGTCAACTTCAAGTTCCCTTGCTGAAACATGGTGGCCTAGTACAATACCTTCGATATTTCTCTCAATTTAGAACTAATCTCTTTTCCTCACAACGTTGCAATACCAAGGAGACATTGTGAAGGCAGTTGTCAAAAGAAGTACCAAATATAGAAAAATCGTCCATAAATATCTCCATTATGTCCTCTACCATGTCTGCAAAGATCGCTATCATGCACCTTTGAAAAGTGGCTAGCGCATTATATAACCCGAATGTCATCCATTTGTAGGCAAAAGTCCCATAACGGTAGGTGAATGTTGTCTTTTCCTGATCTTGGTGCTATTGCAATCTAGCTGTAGCCCGAGTAGCCATCAAGAAAATAGTAGTTGGAGTAGCCTGCTAACCTATCCAGCATTTGATCGATGAAAGGTAGTGGAAAGTGATCTTTCCTAGTGGCTTTTGTTGAGCTTCCTATAATCAATACATACCTTCCAACCAGTTACTGTTCTTGTACGAATTTGTTTGTTGTTGTCATTCTTGATCACCATTATTCTGCCTTTCTTTGGCACCACTTGCACTAGGCTAACCTATTCACTATCTGAGATGGAAAATATAATCCATACCTTTAGTAATTTCAGTATTTATGCCCGAACTACCTCTTTCATTGTTGGGTTTAATCTTCTTTGATGTTCAATGGATAGCCTATAAGAGTCCTCCATGAGGATTTTATGCATACAAATCGTACGGCTTATACCGTTTATATCAGCTATTGACCAACCCAGCATCGTTCTGTGTTTTCTCAATACTTTTAACAACCTATCTTCTTCATCCATGGTGAGTGGGGAAGAAATTATCACTGGAGATGTAGAATTTTCCTCCAAAAATGCATATCGAAAGTGATCTGGTAGCTACTTCAACTCAACTTTACTGTCTTCATTATCCTTGTTATCACTTGACTCCATTAACTATAGAATATCTTCGCTCTGTGATGGATCATCTTCTGTTTGTAAAGACTCAATAGCTAGTATGCAATCTACTAAGTCTTTACTACTCGTGTACTCTCCCAAGGTGTTAATGTCATCCCTTGTTGCACTAAACATCATACAATGCTCCAAAGGATCTTTACTGAATAATTTCTCTTCTGTCATTGTAGACTCGATGAAGTCAATTCCGTGGCAAGTGTTGGCATCATCTGGAAATTTCATTGCTTGGTAGATATTGAATAACACTTTCTCATCATTTACTCTCAATGTTAACTGACCTTCTTGTACATGAATTGAGGCCCTTCCTATTGCTAAAAATGGTCTATCCAAAATCAATGGAATTTCTTGATCTTCATCCTGTCCAATACAACAAAGTCAGCTATGAAGATAAATTTATCAACTTTAACCAGAACATCTTTAATGACCCCTCGTGGATATGTGAGTGATCGGTCAGCTAGCTGTGGGGTTACTATTCTTGGCTTACTTTCCCAAGTCCCAACTTTTTGAAAACTGATAAGGGCATCAAGTGGATGCTTGCTCCAAGATCACATAGTACTTTTTCAAAAGAAGAGCCTCCAATGGTGCAGGAAATAGTGAAACTGCCCGAATCTTTTCTCTTATGAGGTAATTTCTTATGAAGAATATTATTATTTTATACTCTTCCAGCTTTCTCTTCTTTGACATCATCCCTTTCATGAATTTGGCATTTGTTCCAAAGCATCTGCAAAAGGAATATTTGTATGAATTTTCGTGAAAAATTCTAAAAATTTAGCAAATTGTGCATCAAATTTCTTTTTGTGAAAACGTTGTGGAAAAGGAAGTGGAGGCTTGATAATCGGTGGATTATCAAGAAATGATATGGAGTAAGGCTTGTGAGCCTTCTATGTTTCTTCAGCCTTTTGATCTGCTACTACTTGTTCTTCTTCTGTATTAGGTGTAGGATTTGTTACTTCTTCGGGTTTACTTTCTCCAATTTGCTTCCCACCTCTCAATGCAATGGCCTTGCAATGCTCTTTTGGGTTGATTTCTGTATCACTTGAAAACTTTTCTTGTTGTTGAGACTTCATTGATGTCGCCAATTGTCCAATCTAAACCTCTAGACTTCGTTATATATGTTTCGATGTTATCCAAAAGTGTTTCATCCTTGTTGAATCGAGATCTTGTCTCCGAAATGAACGTTCCAAGGAGGTCCTCTAAGGATGACTTCCCTTCAGAATTTGAGTGTTGAACCCGTGTGGAAGTTGGAGTGTGTTCCTGTATTGCCATATGATAGATTCACGTGATTTCTCAGCTTTGGATGATAGTGATTTGAAGAGTAGTTTTCCCTCTGGCTGTAATTCCTTCTATTAACATATTGAGCTTGTTCAGTCCCAATATCTATCTTCTGATGTGATGATGAAGCAGCCATAACTGAATCTATGTTGAGCTTGTTCATCCCAATACTTTCTCTCGAAACCTATACAATCTATGTTGTGTTAATCTTACGATCGCGCCTAAATTCCTCTCTCTCCAGTACCAGAATTGACTAGCATGTACTCATTCAATTAGTGGTCAATTAATTGAAAGCATTAAAATCATAACACAAATAAACGGAATTGAAAATTTCATAGAAATAACTAAAATCAAATCAAATCATACTCTCAAGTTTTTGGTTACAATCAAACCCTAGAAAAATAGTTTAGTTCATGATAAGAAATATGAGATCTATACAATTCAAAATAAACAATATAAAGAAGAGAATAGAAAAAA
>CAIGRL010158962.1:0-14300 GCA_903798325.1 Fraxinus xanthoxyloides | reverse complement strand
GAATTCCGCTTAAATCATTTAAATTGGTCACACTAATTTCCGATACGATTTTCCAACATCAATCACCTGTAAATCCAGAGACTTCAACATTTTATATTTCTAAGCAATAGACTACACTAGGGCAACAAATCAACCTTCCCCGATCAGATGATATAATCGCCTTCAAGCAGCCTTCCCCGTGCATACTATATCTTGTAGCAAGCTTCTTACTTTCTGCTAGCCAAACTCTCAAGTTTGGTAAAGCCATCTCCTACCCAAGCCAACCCAGAATCTGATAAATAACAGTTTCTAATTGCACTTTCTTCTATCTTACTTTTATCGGTAAGAGGACATTGACTAATGAGATGTACTAACAAAGGACACATTTAAACAAAGGATTTCTCAAAGAGTAGAACTAACAAACCTAGAAGCATGAAACTTAATGCAATTTTAGAATAATTATATGCAACACTACAAGACGGACTAAGTTCCTGTTTGAGCCACATCAAAATTCTGATTCACATTGTTGTACTCATTTCAACCACACTCTTCAATAAAATAATATTTTTCATTACACCAATAACTTTTCCTTCTTTTTCAATCATACATTCTTCGTCAATTTGCGATTCCAAAATACATTATTTTAAAATAATATGGTTCAAACGCACTCTAATACGTATACAGTATACCCTAAATGGAAATTTTAAGTACATCGAGGTAAACAACTTTTTGACATTATAAAACTTGTAAACTAGCATTCTTGATCATCACATTCAAATACACAAATATTTATCTCATATCCTCGTAATTACTATCTTTTCTCGTTGAATTGTCAATAAATTCCCAATATAGTACGCTTAAATCCCAACAGGTCAACTTTTTTGGGGCTGAGAGAGTTTTCATTTGTATACCCTAAAAGGTTATCAATTTGCTACATTGAATAGGGAACTGACTCAGAGCTGGTAACTCCAAACCTTGCAACGGCTTCCTAATAAATGTTTTTGTTTTTATTCCTGAAAAGGACAGAGAAGGTTTTGTGAAAGAATCCATATTTTTATTTTCTGAAACAACAGTAGGCAGTCTTGGAGGACTATCTTATGTTTATTGGTATTTAGTTAATAAAAGTTTACGGTTATGGTTTTCTTTCTATTTCATGCTAAATAATTTGCCTGTAAAAAAAGATTTTAACTACCATAAGCTGCAACGCCCAGGTAACGTCTTATGAAAATTTTAGGATATTAGATTCTTAATACCCTAGATACAGTGTGGTAATACCCGATGGTTATGTAGGGAGAACCTACCTATATGAGAGCTATATGAGGGTTCAATTCCTACCTTTAACAAGGTTTGAAATTGGACTCTTTATGGGCACACTAGGACAGCTCTTGTACCCTAGTCTGCTGAGACACATGCCACGATTTACCTCATTCACGATGCTCTAGAGGTAGGGTGGTGGGGAACCCTTAAGGTTGGGGTTCAACCTTTATTATAATAATTACAGTAAACATAATTAAATAAAGTTATTTAATCGACATATAAGTAATATATAAATATGTATGTATATACATGTGTGAATATATGTATTATTTTAGTAATTGTAGTGTTGTAATATTATTAACGTGCGTAACAACCCGAGCCTCTGTGCTAAAACAGTTATATCATACGTACTAGAAGTACTAGCCGGGTACTGGGTCCGCCATTGTCCTAGAACTACTGCATCAACATTGTGAAGGCATGTTGTTTCTTCGATGTTCCCATGTCAATGAAAGGAGGGTGTACGATACTGGACTGAATAGGAGATGGAACGGGGATGAAAAAGTCCTCAACAAGAATGTCTCTGTTGGAACGGATTCTCTAACTGGCTGAACTATTAGAAATTGATTTTGATTTTGATTGGGTATTTCTCTTTTTGTTTTTGTTTCGCTTGCTATTATCTATTCTCTTCTTCTTTGCCTAAATGTCCTTTCGATCACGTGGTCTAATGGTATAAGCTGAGTTCATAAGAATCTTGGATACACTGGTAATGGTACCTGAAAAGAACACAAAACAAAAGAGAGATCATGTATATAATGAGTAGCCAAAAACAACAATTTTTTTTTTCTTTTCTTTTCTGAATCCAATTGTGAATCAATAAATCCAGTCTAAAACTTAGATACCCGATAATGAACCCAAAAAATTATTTTATGAAATCCACAAGTGTACGAGATCAATGACAAGTAATATTTCATTGAGAGTGAGTATCGTTCCATGTGGAATAAACTTTAAATTGAATTGTNCTAATGGTATAAGCTGAGTTCATAAGAATCTTGGATACACTGGTAATGGTACCTGAAAAGAACACAAAACAAAAGAGAGATCATGTATATAATGAGTAGCCAAAAACAACAATTTTTTTTTTCTTTTCTTTTCTGAATCCAATTGTGAATCAATAAATCCAGTCTAAAACTTAGATACCCGATAATGAACCCAAAAAATTATTTTATGAAATCCACAAGTGTACGAGATCAATGACAAGTAATATTTCATTGAGAGTGAGTATCGTTCCATGTGGAATAAACTTTAAATTGAATTGTATTATATTGATATCAAACTGGAATGTGAATGTAACAATAAAACTGATTTGTTTGTTATTTTCTAATTATCCTACTAATTATCTACGAATGTTTTGAAAATAAATATGAGAATAAGGTGTTGGACTTTCAAATCCACCCATTATTTTCCTATTTTCTATTCTCGACCTATTTATCTGGTGGGATTTTTGTAATGTTGATAATCGATAATCGAATTATGCTACTGTTTGATGGTCATTATTTTGAGAAAATGGAGATTTGAATAGTGAATTTTTGGAAAAATGGTTAAGTAGGAAAAAGTTTTGAGTTTATGTGTAAAATATTTTGTTTTGTAAATGAATGGTTGAAAACACTACTAGAAAGGGAGGCTATAGTAACGGATTTTTGCCAGCGAACTCAATTTGTTGCTATTAGTAATGGTTATCAACGATTTTGCAACGATTTCTTTTCAAAAATTTATAATTATAAAGTAAATGTTTAAGCAATGGAATTAGCAACGACATATAGCCGTCATTGAAATTTCGTCGTTGATCCGTTGATAAATTTTTAATAAAATAAAAATATAAAATATAAAATTTTAGCAACAAAAATTGTGACGTGCTAACCATTGATAGTAAAATACAAAAACCAATAAAAATTAATTGAGTTGAGAATCCAATGGTAATATGATTCAAATTAATTTGTATTTAAATCTAAAATATTACCTATAATTTGTTATGTTACTAAATTTATTGGAATTAAAAATAAATCAAATGGAAAACTACAAGATTCTCTTCTCTCTCCGTGCTTCATTGGCTCTCTCTCTCTCATTCTTCTCTCGTTCCCTACCCTAAATATTTCAATCTGTAAACTCTCTACATCATAAACGGCATCATCAACATTGGCTATTGGAGCCCATGATTTGTCTCCTTCTCAAACTTACGGACATCATCATCTAAAGATAAAAAATAGTTATCTGATATACGGATGAACGAACCTTCAAGGTAATCTGATTGATTAATTTGACCATTTAGGAGATTAGTTCACTGCAAATGGGTCTAATTTTGAACATATACAACCCATTCCTCTCTTGAATTCTTGAGTCCAAGTTAAGGATTAAACAATTGGGATGCTTGGTTGAAAAGTGTTAATTTATTTTTCTCTACAGTTGTTAAACTTGTAGCATTTCGTTAATAATGCAGTTAGTATTTATCATTTCTTTTTACTGGGAATGGTGATTTGAAATAGTTTATTTTAGTTTTAATTGATGTTGCTTGCGGGTTGTCAAACTGTTTGATTAATTGCTTAAGTGAATATCTTCAAACAGATTTTGATAATATGAACTGGGGAGTAAATCTTTTTTTGTTTAAACATTGTTTTCGTTGAGTAGCATGGAATTATTGCTTTGTTTTCCAAAGGATTTGTATCTTATGATTAGTGTTTTGAACATTTTGATGGAGAACATACAATTTTAGAGTGAATGATAACTACTTTATTTAAGGAATACAAATTGTTCCCAAAGTATCTAGTAAGGCAGCTCCAAATCATCTCATTTCATTTTGGTAAGCTCTTATTATATATTTTGTAAAATTTGTATTCAGTTTTACTACTTAGTACTTAGTATTCATGTTTTTTTTGGGCTATAAGACGAGGTCTGCTCTGCATGTATAATTAGTGTGCTCGAAGCGTTTGGAGATTAGAAGATTATAAGATTATTATCTATTATTTGCAATCTCTTTGAGCTCTACCAAAGAAAAAATGTGAAGACTTGATGCAACGACATAATTCGAGGTTTCATTTGCAGACAAAATGTTTAAAATGTCATTTTGAAGAAATTACTAGTCTTACTACCAGACATATACGGTTATATAAATTTTCATCTGTTAAATAGCCAATATTTGTATTTACTTAAAAAATACAGAAAGATAAAAAAGAATTGTTGTCATCGGCATAAATATGTTAAATTTGTTACATACTTTCTTCTGTATAGAGTACTGATGTTGAGTTTCTTCAAGAGTGTCATGCCCAAATTCATTCGATTTAGCAGATGAGCTTCTTATTTATAGAGTATTGATTTATACCAAATTGATTCTCTAATCATCCATTGTTCTAAATTCAGTTCCCAATCATACATTATGGCATCAAACCGTAGTTGGATGATGCATCGGTCGGATGATGGATTTCTTTCGGAGAGATTTATTAAAGGTGTTGAAGAGTTCATTAAATTTGCCATGTCACGAACAATAGTTGGAGATATGATTAAATGTCCATGTTCTATACGTAACAATAGAAGGTTTCTAAAAGGAGATGATGTAGGGCCTATACACAATGGAATGCACATGGAGAACCATTCAATTTCAATGGTCCAGATTTAGCTAAATCCTCAACTACACGAGCTACAACAAACTATACCCATGAAGCAATGGTGATAGATGCGATGGGTCCTAAAGTGTACAATGATTATATAAGTCCAAATGTTTGTGGAAATGAGGAACAAGCCCCAAATCAACATGCAACAAATTCCTTTAGACTATTTCAAGAAGCTGAAAAACCTGTTTGGCCTAGTTATAGTAAGCATACCAACCTTTCTACAATGGCACAACTCATGAATCTATGTCTGAGTTTAACATGCCTACAACATGCTATGATCGTATGTTGTCTATCGTGAAGGGAATTATGCCAGAAGGTCACCAGTTAGAAGATACATTCTATAAAACAAAGATTTACCTCTAACTTCTAGGCTTCAACGGTTGTATATGTCGAGGCATACTGCAGAGCATATGTTATGGCATTCGAAGAACCAATTAACTGATAATGAAATTTTACACCCTGTATATAGTGAGGCATGGAAGCACTTTGATAGAACTTATCCTCAATTTTCTCTTCAACCACGTAGTGTACATCTTGGTTTATGCACGGATGGGTTCAACCCCTTCGGCATGTCTAATGTGCAGTACTCATGTTGGCCAGTAATCATTGTTGTGTCGCCATGGATGTGCTTGCAACAAAAAAATTTGTTTTTGAGTATGTAATTCCGGGACCAAAGTATTTAGGGAAAATTTTGGATGTTTATTTGCGTCATCTCATTGATGAACTAAAAATGATTTGGTATGAAGTTATTGAAACTTATGATATGCACACGAAGAAGAATTTTCAGTTGAAAGCTACATTGATGTGGACTATTAGTGATTTTCCAGGATATGGCATGTTGTCTGGATGGAGTACACATGGCTCAAAGTCTTTTCCATACTATATGGGCCAAACTAAATCCTTCAGACTTAAGAATGGAGGGAAAACAACTTTTTTTGATTGTCACCGCCAATTCTTGCCACCCGAACATCCATTTAGAAAACAAAGAGACAAGTTTTACACAGGTAGAGTCGAGAAGGACATAGCATAACAAAAGCGAACTGGTGAAGAATTGCGAAGTATAGTGGAGAACCTCCCACACGTTGAAAGTGGTAGAGCTAATAAGAGACCAGAAATCGATTGTTTTGGTCGTATCCATAATTGGGTGAAGAAGAACATTTTCTGGGAGCTACCTTATTAGGATACAAATCTCATAAAACACAATTTAGATGTGATGCACATTGAAAAGAATGTATTCGACAATATATTCAACACAATTATGGATATAAAAAGAAAAACCAAAGACAACTTTAAGGCTAGAAAGGATTTGGAGCTTTATTGCAACCGTCCGGAGCTTCATATATGAGAAGATGAAAGAGGGAAATTGTTTATGTCAAAGGCTTCTTACAGCTTAACTAATGAACAAAAACAAGAAGTATGCAATTGGATTAGAAAATTAAGAATGCCTGACAGTTATGCATCTAACATTTCACATTGTGTTAAGGGCGACTGTAAATTCTATATAATGAAGAGCCATGATTGTCATATTTTTATGCAAAGATTGCTACCGATTGCATTTAAAGACTTGCTTCCAAAACCAATTTGGGAAGCTTTAACTAAACTTAGCCATTTTTTTAGGGATATATGCTCTACTGTGTTGAGGGTGAAAGATATGGAGCAATTGGAACAAAACATTGTGGTGATATTATGCAAGCTTGAAAAGATATTTCCACCGGGATTTTTTTATTCAATGGAAAATTTACCTATTCATCTAGCATTTGAAGCAAAGGTTGGAGGTCCTATTTAGTATCGTTGGATGTATCCTTTTGAAAGGTATCATATTCTTTAACATTGAAATTACTATCTGAAATGAGAATGATATTGGTTTCGTGTATCACAGGTTCTTACACCACTTAAAAAAGAAGGTGAAAATCGGGCTCATGTTGAGGCGTCTATTTTAGAGGCATACCTAGTAGAAGAAACATCAACTTTTTGCTCTTTGTATTTTGATCAAAATATTGTAACGAGATTTAATTGTGTGCTGAGGAATGATGATGGAGGTCTTGTCAATCCTCAAGGACGACTATCAATTTTTACCCACCATAGAAGTTCCTTTGGCGTTCAACGTTATAATATCAGATTATTGACAACTGAGGAATTCAGAGCAGCATCAATATATGTGCTCTTGAATTGTGAAGAAGTAACCCCTTTTGTAGCGTAAGTTGTGATAACTACATTTCAAATATATGTACTGAGCTTTATGCTTAGTTAGCTGAATTATTGTTTTTCATTATCGTGTAGGAAGTTTGATAAACGTATGGGAACATTGTATCCCCAAGTTTTTGATGCACAACTTGATGGTTTACGCGGGAAATTTTTTTCATGTTGGTTGAGGGAATATGTAAGTAATTATGCAAATAATTTCTCGATTGCCTACAAAGTATTTGGTAAAATGAGTTCTATTTCACATCATTTCTCACGCTTAGGTTTTGGAAAATCATAATGCAATTGATAATCGCATAAAGGCTTTGGCCATGGGTCCCTCTCGTAGAATGAATAGTTATAACGGACACTTTGGCAATGGTTTTAAGTTTCACACTTTAGACTATGGTTCCCACAAAGCAACAATGAATAGTGGTGTGTGCGTATTGGGAAGTTGTCATAATGATTATGAGCATGACTACTACGGTATGTTAACTGAAATATTGGAACTGGATTATTTAGGAGATATTGGAAACAAGGTTATTTTATTCAAGTGTAATTGGTTTGACACCAGTGGTGGGATTCGAGTCCATCGAAGATTCAATCTTGTTGAGTTTAACCATAAGAAGAAAATATAGACAAATGATGTGTTTATACTTGCTCAACAAGTTCAACAAGTATATTACACTTGTTTTCCTAGAAGGATAGAGATAGAGTTGATTGGTGGGCGGTTGTGAAAACAAAAGCAAGAAATGTTCCCAATATACATGGAATTATATCAGAGATTGAAGAATGTAATGTGTGGGCGGAACTTGCATTCCAAGAGGATCAACCATCGTCTACCCAGCAACCTATAACATCAGAGTTTGACCTTGTCAATTTAGCTTGTGACGATGTTGGGGCTGAAGAAGTAGACTGGGCTGACTCTAGGATGTCCAATATCGAAGCAGAAGACATTCCTGATGTAGGAGAAAATGTAGAACCAGATTACGTTGATAGTGAGGATGGTTTCACAACAAGTACAAGTGAAGGAGAAAATTGTAACCTTATTATTCTTTTCATTCTTAGTTCATTTTTTATTTAATTATTTATGTCATTGTTCATATTTTTCATGGGTTTAATGTAGGATAACCACTGACCAGTATACGGGAAAGAGAATGGTAGCCAGAGCAGAGAAGGGAGCTACATGAGGAGATGTAATGTTTCTAGTGATAATTCAGGAAAAATTACCAGCAAAAAATTCCTAATCAAAACTACATCCTTTCACTCTCTACGTGTTTAAATTGGAACCCCTTGTAATTTGTTGGATAAGAATCAGTTTTTTATGTTTCTTTAATGTTATTTATTTAGTGTGGTTCTTTTATTTTGTGGCTCTAATAGCAAAATTTACAATTATCATGGTACTTAACAATCATTCTGCCATGTACAATAAGCAGAGGTACTAAATGCTAAGCTTAATATATTCTTCTACTGAACGTCCTTATATTCTGTGGAATTGAACATATTTTAATTGAATTTGTTATTTTTTGCAATTTCATTTGTTGTTAATGGTTATGATTGAACTGTGTCTTTTTAAGTATATAATAATCCATTTATACTTAAAAGTATGTCTTGAATGCATGTTAATTTTGGTGGATGTAATTTAGCTGTATTATTCATTTTCTCTTCAATTTCGTCTTAAAATTTAATTTTAAGTATTGGAAATTGGTGGATTGGAGTATTTGTAGAGAAGAAATATTATATAATTTGTTTGAGTTCATAAGTTATATTAAAAAGAAAAATTCTCCTCGTGCGCACACGGAGACGCACACGACGTCTCCATGCAGCATGGAGACAGTATTCGTGCTGCACTGAGAATTTTTTTTTAATATATATATATAGTGAAGGCAATATTAGGCTTGTTAAAGATTTAAAATAGGATTTTTGACTCAATCAAATTGCTAGGTTAGGCTAATTATACACTAATTTTCCACTTGGACATTTTAGCAAACACAAGGCTATAGAAATCATTTTTTTCCATATTAATCCATTGATAATTGATTTGTTATCTTGTACCAACTAAGTTTAAAAGGTTTAAAATTACAGATTTAAGTTTTATTAAATTTTTCATATTAGTCATCTATTGTTTATTATTTCATATTCAAATTTTTATTTATTTATAAAAATACGGAAATCTTCCAGTAATTTCCCACTTCACTCCCCAATCACTTCCCTCCCAAAAGCTTATCAATTCCCAATTCGTCCAAAAATTTGCCACTCCCGTGCCACCAATCACTTCCTAAATCCCTCCAAAATTTCAACTTTTTCTTTCCAAATCTTCCAAAAATTTCAATCCCCTCCCACTCATTTTTCCCCAAATATCTCATTCTTTTCCTCGTATAATACAATCACACTCATTATTGAAGGCAAATATTTACAACTTTTTCTCACCATTCTTTCTCAAAACTGAAATTGAAGATGCCTAGTCAAGTAAGATAGAGTTCCATGCCTAGAGTTCCCAGGTTGCAAGATGAGGAGGACAATGACTTGACCAAGACTGGTTCAGAGAGTATTGATATATCTCTTTCTTCGGAGGAAAATGATGGGCTACAGTACTAATGGCCATGCAGACGAATCTGAAAGAACTCCTTTAACTATAGGAGGTAATAGGTATCTATGTGAACGTTTTTTTATCTATTTTGTATTCAATGTAAAATGGTGTTACTGGAAAATGGAATGCTAATGGCTGTTGTTCACGTTAAAAAAAACCAGCAGGTTACATCTTGAAGAATGTATACCTATTTTATTTTCTTACTATCAGCTCTAATTCCCTCCTATATGCTTTAACTTCTGTGCATGTATTTTCCTGCTTGCAGATTTATTACTCCATCGGCATCACATGCTATAAGTGCCAATTTGAAATCTTATTTGGGTGGAGCTTATTCTATATATAGTTTGGTGCCAATTGACATAAAAAATTGTTGTGGGAAAGATTTCAGGTAATATAAATTTCTTTAAGTAAGTTATTGTCCTTATACCTCTGTTGTTTCATACTAATGTTTGGTACTTACATTAGCAATAATACACATGGCCAAAAAATAAGGAGAACGAGGTGGGGAAGGCATGGAATACTGTCTCAATTGATCGTTTGCGAAATATTTTTTGTTTGGCTCGAAAGGATGCTAAGGAAAATAGTGGGTCTGGAAATATAGCTGATTGGAAGGGATATGGACAACCTGGTTAAGTGCAAAGCATTGGAATGAGATAATTGAGAAACAGTGGAACAATGAAGGATGGAAGAAGTCTAAATCTGGTCGCGATAACCGACTCACTATAAAGTCGAGAACCATTACTAAGGACACTGCTGGTTCAATAACAATTGCTGCCCACAAGTTGAGGCTGGTAATGTTTAATTTTTAGAAATCGATTTCATGAATGATTGACATGTTGTGAGTTATCTTGTTCTATCCGTTAGAAGAGCTTTTGTTCTGTCCATTTATATCTTTTAGAAGAGCTTTTGTTCTGTCCATTTATAACCATTTGCTTGTAGTGATTACTGTGTCTACTCTGTCTAACTCGAAGAAACTTACTCACAAAAGAACATTGAGGGTCAGTGGTGAGACAGATGCCCCAATTAGTTTAAGAACTTTTCTTGCTATTGTTTTTCAGTTGTGTACACTTACTTTTAGCACTTCCATTGTGTTGCAGGATGCACTTTGTGACGTGGAGCCCTGATGCAACTAGGATATTTTCTGGGACTAGGATATGGCCTGACCAGCATGTGATTTGTGTGCAAACTTCATTGCATCTGACTGCTAAATTCTGATGAATGTTGCAATGTAACATATAGTCCAAGAAAATTTGTCTTTGATTGGATTAGTTGTTTTATATGTTTTGGCATGTTTGCTCACAGGTTTATAAGATGCTGGAATGCTAAATTGACTAGTATGCATGAGATGATCTTTCAATTTGGGAAGAGTATGCCAATCAATAATCTTTTTAAGCCAAGTATTGATTTAATTGTTTGTCTTCAGCATGAGAAATTAGGTAAGCCACCTACTGCATCACAATTGTTCGAACGTATACATCGGCAAAACAAGGGAAAAGGAGACTTTTAGATAATAAGTCATGAATTGTCTATGTAAGTAGAAATAAATTAAATTTTATTTATATAATGTATAGTTATTGATTGAGACATACATTTGTTTTGCAGGAAATGTATGACAATGCAATTAATGAAAAATATGGTTCAAATGCTTCCTCACATCCTGAAATTGACACTGAAGCTTGGTGTGAAGCAAGTCAAGGTCCTTGTAAGAGTGCTCGCTTGTATGGGCTTGGTCTTCATCGTCCTATTTTGCACAAAGTTGGCATCTTTAATCCATATGATGGAGTACATGCTGATTTTAGCATTTTACAAGAGGAATTTCGCGGTGCTTGCGAAAAGATAGATCAACTTACAAGGGAAAACATTGAATTAATTCGAAAGATGGAAGATGGTAGGCTTGAAGAAGAGAAGAAGCAGATTGACTTCGAACAAACCATACTTCAGATGCTTGGAGAAAGGAATGGGTTACGAGATTAGTCTTTCAAGTGCAATGATCGTCAATGGTTGGAAATAGTAAATGTTTATTTTGCTTATAAAAAAGTTACAATTGAAGGTGTAGATTTTTTTGGATTTGGTGTCACGAGAGATATGATCTAATTTCAACGAGTTAGTACTGTTTTTTGAAATGAAAGCAAAATGAATGTGAATATGTGTATATTGAATGGTGACATTATGGAATGAAAATGTTTGCAATTTCGTATTCGTTTATTTATCGGTGTGTTTTATCTTTTTTATAAGTTTAATTCAGAATAAAAATATAATAAATAAAAAATATTCAGTGCATTATTTTTTAATTGTAGTCCAAATTTTTGACGGATTTATTATTGTTGAAAATTTGTGTAAAAAATTTGAAATAGATGTAGCTACGAAATATATGTTCTTATTTAGAAACGAATAGCTCCATAGAAAAATTGTTGGCGCATAGCGACGTAAATAAAAACGGAAGATCAATAGCTATTTAGGAGCAAACAAGTCATTTGTAATTTTTGTTGCTAAAATAATTTAGGAAAGGCGTAGGTAATACCAACAGATTAGCAACAAAGAAATTCGTGAGTAGTAGTGAAGACAACATTCGTTGTTAAAATACCAACAAAGTTTTTTGTCGCTAATTTATTGACGATCAAAGAAATCCGTTGGTAAATCAGCCACAAGGTTATCACTATCCGATTACCGACGGATTGATTCCGTCGGTAAACATTGTTAGCAATGGAAATCAAGCCATTAGAGACGAAATAATCCGTTTCTAAAGATGCATTTTCTTGTAGTGAAATGAGAATGAGAATTAAAAAGTATTGAAATAATGGTAGTCAAATAGGGGCTATATGTAACTATCTCTTCTGAGGTAAGTCAAACTTATTCTAAGTATGACCTAGTAATATCCTTATCACGAAGTCATTTACAAAGTAATGTGTTTAATTGCACGATTTTCTATATGACTGCACATGCCATAAATGTCATCATAAACATCTATGGATCCGTATGTTGAAATTGCAACGTTCTAATCTATTGAATCTATCAAAATACAACAAGCAACTGGTAAGGTAATCAAGCATTCAAGTAATAAAATAAAGTATATAAGATGAACCAAGAATACAAATTTACTGAGAAAATGGTATTTGAATTGAAAATAATCAAATAATAGGTTTCATCTTAATCCCAACATAATGGCTTAGCCTACCATGTTTCTAATAATATTACACAAAATATTATGAAAAATATATCACCCGGAATGTATAAATATAAGAGAGATGTTAAATCTATTTCTTGTTCTTGATTTTCAATCCCATGTCTTGAATATTCAACTTCTTGATGTTAATAGCTTCAATCCTCTTGCTAGCCTTCTTCTCCATGTAAAACTATATTGAATAGTATTTTTTTAGAATAAATATAAGTGTACAACATTGGTTG
The DNA here is from genome assembly GCA_903798325.1 of Fraxinus xanthoxyloides. Classification (NCBI taxonomy): domain Eukaryota; kingdom Viridiplantae; phylum Streptophyta; class Magnoliopsida; order Lamiales; family Oleaceae; genus Fraxinus; species Fraxinus xanthoxyloides. The sequence goes on along the minus strand of CAIGRL010158962.1, from coordinate 1,226 downwards.
ACAACAATAGTTGACAACTCATTAAAAATCCTATCATATAATGTAAAAAATAGTTTTTTTAAAATGGATGGATATAATGATGTCAAGCAGGATGTTGTACATTTTTTTTTATCTTCTCAGTAGGTTAAATTACAACATATATTGCTTTCCATAAGAAGTTTCAATTGAAGGAAAGTGACCCATCAATTAGATTACTACCATGGATCACATCGTAGCTCACCTCGTGAATGCATGGTGATGGAGTTTCGCTCTCGAGTTTCATACTTTTTGGGGATTGCGATCACATGCCTATAGGGCATGCTACCGCACCCCTATATCTTGAACACTTATATACTTTGGTCCTCAGTTTCTTCTTTTGTTCAGCTAAGTTGTTTCTTCAACCAATTTTCATCCTTTACCTTCTAATTTCATCCAATTGAATTTGTGCATTCTTTATCATCATTCCTTTGTCTCAATCAGCTCTGAATATTTTTAATTTGGAATCCAAACTTTGGAATTCCTCACTTTTTCGCCGATTTTCATTTTCTTCTTCCATAATTACTTCCAATAATTGATTTCTACCAAACAAACAAAATACACAAGAGATTAAACTACAATTCATCAAAAATGCTCTCACATAATCTATGTTTAACGATTTAGATAAGTGCATAAAATACAGAGATCATAATGATCACTGCACTATTGAGTGACTCTTATCTAGTTCACATAAATAGATGTATTATTTTAGGAAAGAAGCACTGATCTTATGCTATTCTATTAACATTTAATTTCATTAGTCGCTTGTATTTCAAAGGTTTCTCATCAAAGCTCTAAACTCTAATTGAAGTTGTAAGAGAAATTCGTCGAGAATTGAACTTATGGTTAATACCAAGTCGTCGGTTGTTTTTTAGTAAAATGGGCCTATCAAGCTTCAGTGACAAGACAAGGATTAAATATTAACTAAATTACGGTCATTTTGAGCCAAATTTGCACGCAAGTGTCACTTCGGTTTTTACCTTCATTTTCTACTTCGACCCTCAAAAAGGTCAAGTTGATCGGTGATATTTAGTGAAAGTATGAGAGAATGCTATAAATTCAGATATTTAGATTGAACGTACCACAGACTCTAAATGACTCTGTTATTTTATAGCTTCAATATGTGCTTGTGGTTGAAGAACAATCTCTATTAAGCAAAATTAGCCCTATTCACCATTGAAATTTTTTTGTTAGAATTTTTTTTTTTTTTT